>JASCZW010001960.1:0-80452 GCA_034211315.2 Aedes japonicus
AAAATTTAGCGCGAAGTTTTCTCAACATTTATGGCTACACAAATTAATTCAATGCTTAAAAATTATATCGGCGGCATTAATGATTCGCTAGAAACGATGCTACAGAAGAGTTAGGTCGACATGTGTTTGTTCCGTTATGCCGTTAAGACGCATCTTCAACGGTGATCCAATCGCGGATGGAGTTGTTGCAGGCCAATCTCAAAAACATCGTTGCACGTTTTTGTAGATTTTTGCTTTGTACCGGATCTATTTTAAATGTGGTATATGTTTTGAACAATTCTTGCAGCGAATCTGGAACAGAGAAAAATGACGTTCAAAACACTACACGCCGCTTGGATAATACCAATTAATAGTAAAATGTCAGTTTGAGCTGAAAAGTGCCCGTGTTGGTGCGGGTGCTGCTGCTGCTGAGAGAAAGCATGTTGGTCACCTCGGATTATGCAGAGCGTAGCCTCAAGTTGTTTTCTTAGTTTTTTTGAAAAGAAAATGCTGTCTAGTTCGTAATGGGGAGGCTACTCCGAGTAAAATCTAACGTCATAAAGATAGCAATTCGAAATCTTATTTTGATATCAACTATCAAATTAAAACCCAATTGTCAATTTCGATATCACATTAATTTTTCATCTTGCTGTATTCTTACACACTGAAAAATTTACAGTATTCGGTAATTTTCTACCGAGCTTTGAACAGCTGAACGTTCGGTAGTCCGATTTCACGGATTTCGGTAAAATTTGACAAGTTCCGGTCAATGTTGAGATACAAACGTTCAGCTGTTAAAATTACCGAACACTTGAAAAATTTTCAAGTGTGAACGTTCATTTTTCTTTGAGAAAGGTCGCTTTGTTTTCGTTGTCTTGACAGAATAACAACTAGAATACGTTCAGCAGTATTATTATTCAATTTGCTCTCAATGATAGCAGGATCAGTTTTAAATTTTTGGTATCAATTTTGGTCTTTTAACCGTTAGAACGACCAAAATGACAGCAACCTGTGTAATCATTATCGGCAATTTTCACTAACATCATGTTGAGTTTTCAATTTGATTTCAAACTCTTCTCTAGTGTTTTGGGCTGTTGTGGATTTTATTATGACTAATTTGGTACGCAAATTCAATTCTGAAAAGTAATGAAGTCTTAACAAGTTCAACAATCGGTTTATTGATGGATTGGTCAGTGATTAAGGAGTGTATCGAATATTAGCTATCCACATACATTTGCGTTGTACGCATGTGTTTGTGATGGTTTTTTATGCTCTGAACACTGCATGCTGTGCGTTTGACTGTCAGCTTTCTTTTGTTTACTGGTTTGTGCGGTTCAACTTGCGTTCTGCGTGGTTTCAAAATGTCGCGTAATTGAAAAGGAAGTGAAAATTAAGGTTCTGGACACATGGTTAAGTGAGAAGGGTATTACTATGCGAAAATTGGCGAAGCGGTTTGGAATTCATCATGCGAGTGTTAAAACCATCATTTATAAGTTTGAGGAACACTATTCTTTGCATGAGCTACCAAGAAGAGGCAGAAAACCCGGTTCTTCCAACCCGAAACTGGAGCAGAAAGTGGTATCTCTAATCATGAAGAACAAATCAATGTCAATACGTGATTTGGCCAAAACAGCAGGAACGAGTGTCGGAATGATCCAGCGTATCAAGAGGCGAAACCACCTGAAGACCTACAAGAAGCAGAAAATCTCGAAACAAAGTGCAGAACAGAAGAAGCGGAGCAGCAACAAGGGCCGGAAATTGTATTCGCGTCTTTTGCAGCGTCCGGATGCATGCGTTTTGATGGACGATGAGACCTATGTAAAGGAGGACTCAAAAACCCTTCCAGGTCCACACTACTTTAGTGCAGTCGTTGGGGAGGATGTGAACGATGCGGACTTGTCGATTCAAGTGGAGAAATTCGGTCGAAAGGTACTGGTATGGCAAGCAATATGTTCCTGTGGTTTGAAGTCAACCATTTTTTACACTACCGGAACTATAACTGCGGAAATCTATCGATCTAAGTGTCTCCAGAAGAGATTGTTGCCTTCATATAAGAAGCATAGTACACCTCCACTGTTTTGGCCGGATTTAGAGTCGGCTCACTATGCCAAAACCACTCTCAATTGGCTTGCGGAAAAGGGTATAGATTTCGTTGAGAAAAATATCAATCCACCAAATTGCCCTCAGCTTCGACCCATCGAACGTTACGGCAATCGTGAAGAGGGTCTTCAATAAGACTGGTAAGGCAGCTGAGAACATGCAGGAGTTCAAAAAAATTTGGGCTCAAGCGTCCAAAAAAATACGATGCAACACTTGTCCGAAACTTGATGAAGAGCATTTGATCCAAAGTTCGAAAATTCGTGAAGGGATAACTTAAATTTTCATCCGGTCTTCATTATGCTCAAGTTTAACCTCGTACAATAAAGGATCAATTTTTGTATGAATAAAATATCGGTTTTCAACATAATTTGAAAGAAAGTTTGTGGATAGCTTATTTTCGATACACTCCTTGGCACTCGCAAGAAGCTCGTACAGATAAATTTCAGAGAAGCCTGTTGTATGAGACATTTTTGGCAGGTTTCACTGGGGATCAGGATGCTTAGCTTATCTTCTGAGGTATACATTTTACTATGGCGGTTTTGCTAAGCTTTCTGGGGGAACCGATGATGCTGTGAAGATAGATTCAACTCGTGTTTCTTGAAGGAAACGTTCAATTTAGTTTTTAATTTTTCCCAGGAATCGGTTTTAAATATTATATTATTCAATTGCATATGTTAGCAGCTTTTAGACAATCCTATGCACTTATCGACAGTTACGTGAATTGATCAGAGCTTATATAAACTTCTAGAAACTGAACGAACTCTTCAAACATTATTTTCTGAATTCCTATAAATTGCGGATTATCTATGATGATTAGGTGGAAATATTATGAGCTTGACACTCCTTACCGCCAACCTAAAAAAGAGAAGATTTACACAAAATCTAAATATCATTGAAAACTAGTTAATCTAGATGGAAGGATACCTGTAAAATAAGAAGAAAGAAGAAAATGTAAATAATAGAATAAATACTGCTTACAAAATAGTAAAGAATAAACAACCCAACGCGAGAAAAATCCCAAAAAAAATCTAAAATATTACGCAAACTCGAAACCCAAACTTCGAGAACATAAGGCTAGTTAGGCTGATTTAGTTCAAGTTTTTTTTGTCTGCTCAACAGTTTCTGAATCCCCAACGGGGCCTCGGAAATATCCAGTACAATCATAGTACCCATGGGATCGCTGATTTCGTAGTTCCTGCTGCTGATGGCAGATAATACGGGTCCCATCGACAGTTGTGGTGATAGTCGATTCCTCTGCCAATGGAACGTCATCCGGTTCGACACCAGCGGATTCTCTGGAGTTTCTTCTCCGCTTCCGCCTGTTCCTTCATCGCTGCCAGTCTTCCGGGTGTCTGTTCTTTCGATGTGTGTAGAATTTAGGTCGAACTGTTGAACGATCTATCGCAAAAATTACATTTATAGCTAGTCTTTTCCCTCCTCGGTGCTTTACACGCATATGAACAGTCAGAGCTTGCCGATGTTTAAACGAATGGTTGCACTTTCGCACGAGAAGGGTTTTCGTTCTGGTGATGAGTGATTTTGTGCCGCTTTAGAAGACAGTTCTTTTTGGTTTTCATAATCGCACATATCGCACGCAATATCATCGTTTTTGTGTAACTGCATATGCCTTCAGGCAACGTGCGTTCATCAACCATTTGGAGCACTCGGAACACTGAACCAGAGCTTTCTCGCGGGGCTGATGGATGTTGTCCATGTGTTCTTTTAGGCCAGATGGATGAGCAAATGTTTTTGCACAGATTTCGCAAACATGCGACACCCTCGAGTTTGGTTACTAGGCGTAAGATGGACGTTGCGTTTGTGTGCCGATAGCCCCTGGAGTATCAGTATCTGGAAGAAAAGAAACGTAGATCAGAATTTAAATTTGTATTTGGTGTTTTATTCTTACGTTTTTTCACAGACCGAACACACATAAACGATGCGATCTTCCGGTGACTTGCTGCGTGAATTCAGATGAATCTGGTAAGCCCGCTTCCAGCAAATCGTTTGGCCAAATGTTCACAACTGTACGGTTTCTGATCCTCAGGTAAATGCGTCTGACGGTGAGTGATCAAAAGCCGTGGCCTTGTAACCAGGTAGCCGCATATTTCGCATCTAAATGTAATCGAAATGTTGTTCCACTTTGGTTAATTGTTACAAACAAAGCACAACTCACTTGAACGCCTCCGGTTGAACATGCCGCGCCATGCATGATTATAGATGGAAAGCGATGTAATTTTCGTCTGGCAGCATGTCACGTACCCTTTCTGATCGTGGCCGGATTGGTAATGATCGAACAGCTCTCGAAGTGTTCTTAATAGTAACGTGTGTTGAGGTTACAGAACTTAATACAAAAATGTTGCATCAACTTACTTGAATCTCGTAGGTTTGTCTCTACGATCTTTGCATAAGTCACATTGCACATTATAAAATCTGAAACGGTGCAAGAATAACGACAACTTACATTCAGCAAAGGCATATTTTAAAGATTTACTACCTATTGATCCTATCCATCAGCTGCTTGCCCTCAATTGTAAGCAAACCGTCGCTAATATCGTCGGGAAACTGCTCCATGGTTTCAGCCGAAGGCCATTCCTCGTATCCGAAGGTCTCGGCAGGGAAATCATCACCACTGTCGCCTTCGAGTGCTCTTCGTCACTTTGTTCTAGTTTATCGTGTGTGGATCCTCTTGAACCTTCTTCTTGGACTTTTCCGTGGTACTTTTGCTTCAGTTACCGCCTCATCGGGTGCTTCGTCTTCTGACTCCGCAGGCAACTTTTTTACTCGTTTTCTTTCACTTCTTTTCCGAACCGTTTTCTGCTCCAATAGTATCTCTTCCTCGTCGCTTTCCTCTTCGTCGCCACTGATTTCCCTCTCTACGGTACTTTGTCCGAGTCGTTTCTTCCGAGTGCTTTTACGTATTTCAAAAACCTCCGTTTCAGAAGCAGAACACTCAGCGTTCTCTAATTGAGATGGTTGTTGCTCCCTCGGTTGTTTGCCTTCAACAGCCGCATTTGCTTCAACCACCATGAAAGAATCCTCATCATTGCAATCGGGAATCAATTCAATGGTCATGTCATTGTCGCCATAGTCTTCCTTTTCTTCCTCTGTTTCAGCCTCAACCACCTGAGCTAGCTCTGTTATTTCGCGCTGATCCAATGATTCCATCGGAACTTCCTCGTCCTCCACAGTGTGCTCGAAGATTTCGATCAACGTATCGTCCACGTACTTGTGGTGGGACTCATAACATATTCCGGATAGCGATCCTTCAGTGTTCGCTGCTGGATTTCATTGATCTTCTCGTGAAAGCTGATGGAACGAGTCCAGCTGTTGCGAGCACATCAGCAGACCGCCTTCGGAAGGTCATCATTCGGCGTAACCAAAAGATACAAGTAGCGCCCGATTTTCCTGGCATATTCGGCGACGATTCCTTGCTCACTGAAGATTTCGATCAGATCGGACGAATTGTATCCACAGAGACGGCAGCATGGACAATCCATTTTTAAAATATTAAACTAACTAACCCGTATAAACATAGACGGTTCACTTAAAATTGTAGAATTTGATAATACAAATAAAATAAAAATTGCAGACATAAATTTCAACAGACAGACTGGACTGGACACGAAGAGAACGATTTCTTTCAAAAAAAAAATGTTGACAAATAATGCTACAGTAGAGCCGATTGACTGTGAATAAAGCGAATAAAGCGAAAGATTCGAGTAGTACATGATAAAATCAAAACAGAGCTAGAATAAGGGCGAATCGAACTTCATTGATTTTCTCTGGCTGTCCAGCAAGCGATTGTGATTCATAGAAGGGGGCAGCCGAAGCTAAATTAGCGCAGGATATTCGGGATCGAGAACCGCCTTCGGAAAAACTCTCGAAAAACCTTGAATAAAATTGTTCCTAGACGGAAATAACAAGAAGATATCAGGATGAACCAGTTAAGTTGATTTCGAAAATTACCAGTTTGGAAATTTTCTCATTATGAGGGGAATAAGTTTCAAGATAGTCATGAAGTTTGCTCGCTCTCTTTTGAGAAGAGAAGTGGTGGAACTTCAGAGAAGTCCATTGAATTGCTGAAAAGTTCTGAACGTTTCTGGAAACTTGGTTGAACTTCCAAAAAGTTTGCTGATGGGATAGACACTACTTTTTCGTAATTACCGGAACTTTGAGAAGCTAATTTAGCTTCTCAGAAGTATTTGGAATTCCAGTTCATACATATTTTATGAGAACAAGCAGAACATCACAAATATTTTATTAATTTACGAGAAATTGAAAAACAAAACTGGGAAGTTGCTGGTTCCATTCAAGTTTTGTTGATGCAAATCAAGTATGAAGTTGTTCCAAAAATAGACCACCGTTGAAGATGCCCTTTGTCAACAATAAAAAAAAATTGCGGATGATTTTGTAGGCAACCAACTTCCCAGTTTGCTAATTTTTTAACAAGTTGGTGGAATTTCTGTAGAATAAATTGCATTTTTTAGAATATCGAATATTGTGATACGGTGGAAATTCCTTGAAATCCATTTAACGTTAAAAAATGTAGGATTTTTAATAAGTACCCTGAGCTTCTGGGATGTTTTCTGAACTATCAAAAAGTTTCTCGAACTTCTGGTAAGATCCCTGAACTTCTCTCTAAACTTATGGAAAAATCCTTGGAATATTTTCTAAACGTTTGAGAATGGACCAAAACTCTTTAAAAATTTCCTGAATTGCTGGAACGTTTTCTGAATTCTGAATTTCTTGCGTCTTCAAGGACGTGATCCTCTCCGTTTCGACTCTTATTTTCCGCTGCCAAATTGCAAATCAGCATGATCTGATATCGTTTAAATGAAATGCATGCATATTCACACTAACCTTTAGCCAAACGAAGGAACGAAAGAACAAGTTATTTAGTCAAACCAATCAATGGTAACAAGTTTGCAAAAAATATGCGATCTCTAAAAAAACGACTTCTGATCTCTGATGTTGAATGATTGACAGAATGACAGGCGGGTTAAACAACAAGAAATACAACACCGGTGCGGGGAACGCGAAGTTGGTTTATTTTTGCTGGTTCTGTTCAAGTTTTGTTGATGCGAATCAGGTATAAAGTTGTTCCAAAAATAGACAACCGCTGAAGATGCCCTTTGCAAACAATAAAAAAAAATTGCTGGGTGATTTTGTAGGCAATTAAGATTTTAAAAAAATACATCATTGCGTGTTTTCCAAGTCGTGAATTGAGAACCATTTACAGGCCAAAATTTTATCTAATTGCATAAACGTATCTCTTTACTTCGTAATATTTGAAAATCATTCGATGGTAATCAAAACTAATAATCGCACACGGCCAGCCGTTTCAACTCAGTTTTAAGTCGTTTTTGACTCACTTTCGTCATTAGTGGAGTCACTCAAATTTGAGTAAATATTACTGGCATTGACAAGTCGACAAATCAAAAACATTCATCTGATTTGAGTCGATGTTTTTGATTTGTCGACTTGTCAATGCCAGTAATATTTACTCAAATTTGAGTGACTCCAATAATGACGAAAGTGAGTCAAAAACGACTCAAAAGTGAGTTGAAACGGATGGCCGTGCAAGCCGTAAATCTCGCGTTCTTCTCAGCAGCCGATCTTTGTCCTATACTGTTCATATGGCAACAAACCTTAGTTACGTGTTGCTTTTGTTGTGTTGCAGCGAGTTCTTCAGAAATTTATTCCTTAGCTAGATCCTTAGTTTTACTACTTGTGATTTGTTTCAATTTGTCAGCTAGGTATAACAAAAGGTGGCTAACTTATAACGAGCGTGTGGATTTAGTGTAGTAGTTGGCCCGTTTCTTGAGGCGCAACATGCGTAAAAAAAAGATCACCTGAAAAAATGTGAAGTGGCTTATATTGTTAATATAGTATATTTGGCACTATGCCCGATAGCAAAAAAAGGCGCAACAAAGATTTTTTTTTTTTTTTTTTTTTTTAATTTGCCCACCACATCCCCCACACCAAAAAGCTCTAGTTACGAGCTCCCTGGTAGTGGACTCATCTAGACTTAAAAAAATAAAACATAAAACGTAAACAATAAAAAAAAACGTAAACAAAAACAAAACAAACTTGAATGGTGTGAGAAACAAGTGATGACCATTGAAACAAAAGTTATCTCAACAAGGGATACCCAGTGGAACATAGTTCCTTTTTGGGGATCCCAGGAAACAACAAAATTGATTGATTATGCTTATAATAATATTTACAGGATATTTCTGGCAGTTGATACGGGTTTAGATCAAGAATACATTAATTTTGGATCTGAAAAACTGTTTTAATCTTATTTTAAATAAGGTCCTATTGTTGATCAATTTCAATTGATGTGGAATTATGTTATAAACAGAAGGGCCATAGAATGATATTCGCATTTGTCCAAGGCTACTGAATGCTCTAGATCTTGTTAAATTATTTGCGTATCGCGTGTTATGATCGTGATTTATAGCAGGTAGAACTAGGTTATGATGCATATTTGGATTTTTAATAACATCATAGATAAATAAACAGGTCTGTAATTCACATAAGCCTCGTATTGGTAAAACGTTGTGCCTGAGCAAGGTATAGAGTTGAAAGGTAGAATATAGCCGAGGTAATGAATAAATGATTTTCAAACATCTATTTTGCAAGACTTGTAACTTCTTCAGTTTAGATTTGCAGGCATGGCCCCAAGCAATAACCAGATATTGTAGGTGTGAATGTATGCATCCAAAATAAAATTTAAGAAGTGCATTACGGGGAACAAACGGTTTGAAACGGAACATTACACCACAAAGAGATGACATTTTTCTTTGAATAAGCTCTATATGACTTCCCCAAGATAGTGTGGGATCCAATACTAAGCCAAGGTACTTGAACTCGGCCACTTTTTCGATTATTATGTCTCCAATAGATGGATTTAGATGAGAGCTAATTTTTTTCCGCGGAGAATGGAACAACGTATATTTAGTCTTTACCACATTTAAGGACAATAAGTTGTTGTTAAAAAACCTCATTAGAACTCGTAAATCATCATTCATGCCGGAAATAATGCAGGAAGTATTTTGGCCTGGATAGAAAATTGCTGAATCATCAGCGAAAAGTCTAGGTATTCCCTTTAAAGGTAAGTTTTCAATATCATTGATGTAAATGAGGAATAGAAGAGGTCCTATATTACTGCTTTGAGGGACACCAATATTCAATGTGCTAAAAGAACTCCGTGAATCCTCGATGGCAACATACTGTTGCCTATTTACTAAGTAACTTCGAATAATATCATTTGCAACACCACGTACTCCATAATATTCCGGTTTTTGCAAAAGAATGTTATGGTTCAGTGTATCAAATGCTTTTTTTAAATCAAGAAAGAGGCCACCAACAACGCTCTTACTGTCAATTTTACTTAGTAGGAACTCAACAAGTTCAACTATAGCTGTAGAAGTACTACATCCTTTCCTAAAGCCGTATTGAAATTTGTATAAAATTTGATGTTGATTCATAAAATTTACCAATCTATTAACCAACAGTTTTTCAAAAATTTTACTGAATATGGAAAGTGTAGAAATTGGTCGAAAATTACAAGGATCGGACGCGTCACCCGATTTGAAAACGGGAGTAACCTTAGCAATTTTAAGGCACTCAGGATAGGTACCTCGTTCTAGTATTAGATTGAAAAGGTGAGCAAGAATATTTGAAAACTTAGCAGCGTTGCTTTTTATGACACTAGCTGGGAAATTGTCAGGGCCACTGCTTTTTTTTTCGTTCAGACCCATTATAATTTCAGTCACCTCATTCACATTGGCAGGTTTCAGAAATATAGAGCGTTCCAATCTAGGAACGTTGTTCAAGGGATTTGCATTATCTTTCGGAATTTTATCAGCGAGATTGGTTCCTATTTGTGAAAAGAAACTATTAAATATTTCACAAACTTCTTTATTAGAAATCTTTAATCCATTATTCACAAGTTCGAATCGAGTCGCAGGCTTCGAGCGTCCCATAATTTCATTAAGATTTTTCCACAATGTTGCATGGGTAGTACTATCTAATAAATGTTGGTAATAGTCAATTTTACACCTCTTTTTGGCGTCATCTGTTCTCTTAGACACATGTTTTAACATTTTTTTCAAATTGACATTAGCAGGATCATGTCTTACTTTTCTAAGATATTTTTGTTTAAGTTTTATCCATTGCCATACGTGGTAGTTGAGCCAAGGGCAGTGTTTTGTTTTAATCTTAACTTGCTCCCTCTTAGTTTTTGTGCACAGTGCCAATAAATTATTGTAGGTACTTATTATAGTGCTGATTGAATCATTTACATCATCGCTACAAGCGTAGTCATTTAAAAAGGATGTGAAAAGTTCCTGTAGTTTCATTTTATCAACGATCTTTTTGGTGAGTACCGTACGTGTTTTAAGCCCTTCAATTTTAAATGATGAAACTACTAACAAGTGATCACTTACTTCTGTATAAAAAGTGTCATTTCTTAAACTTTCCAAATTCTCTTTGCTGCATACAACGTGATCTAAGATATTTTTACTAATCGGACGAGTCACAAAAGTATTTGAACAAACATAATTATAGGCCTCTAAAAGGCTTTTATAACGAACAACTACATTATTAGTGGATAAATTGACAGGAACATTCACGTCGCCAACAAGGAAACGAGTACGCGTATTTTGTACCGACAATATATTTTCAATGTGCTCATAAAATTGCATAAAGTCAAATGATGGCGGCCTGTATAGGCCAATCACTTCGTAATAAGATCCATTTTTTTTAAATTTCCACGTGTACAAGGTGAAATCCATCAACATTACGATTTTCCAAAACTTTACAATTCAGTCCTACTTTGACATAAATGGCAAGGCCACCTGAAGACGTTTCACGGCATGAAAAAACAGAATCATAACCTGGTATTTTATATAGAGCACAATTATTTGATTTTAACCACGTTTCACCAACAACTAAGACATCAATTGGGACCTTAATATAATCTAAAAACAAAGGTATATTGTCAAACTTTTGCAACACATTCATACCTCTTATGTTCCATTGGGAAATTCGGAGATGATCCTCAATGCATTCAGTATAATTCAAATTGAACTCTTTTATACAATCATGATAAACATTTATTAAATCAGCCATTTTAACATAATATATTTAGAAAAAAAAAACAAAATAACAAAATTTCAATCCCTAGATTATTTATTACTATTACTATTTTTGCCACACTTTCGTTTTGGCGAAGGAGTATCTTTAATCGGCAATGTATTTTCATAACGGTTGACTAGCTCATGCAAATCGTCTCTTGTTCTGATTAATTCAAGCTTAGAGTGGTCATTTTTCTTAACTAAAATGTTACCACCTCTACTTGCCCAAACGTATTTAATTCTTAGTTTTTCCTGATGTTCTCGCATTTCATTTAGCAATTCTATGGTCAATGGAGTCAATTCATCTCGCATAGTAATAGCAGTTGGTTTGCCATTTACAACAAAGTCTACATCAACGTCGGAAAAGAGAAGCTATTCGGACTTTTTCTTTTTTTCAAATACAATTTCCTTAGTAACAACGTCCTTGAAAATAACGCGAATAGGAATCACTGAATGCTTAGCTTTATTTTTCCCTCCGAGCCTATCAGCTGACACAATAGCATCAGTGTCCATGTTCGACCCAAAGCAAGAAATAACTTTACGAACAATATCAACAGTATTCTCAGCAGGAACGAAAGGAACCCCAAGAACTATAGCATTGTTGCGTTTTGCTTGACGAGCGCCCGTATCAACGTTGTGTTCTAGTTCGTTAACCTTTTTTGACATTGAGTTTTGCGTATGTTTGAGCTTACCAATTTCTAGCTTTAAATTTTCATTTTCTCTTTTCAACTCCTGAAAATCAATCACTATTGTTTCAAATTTATCGGAAAGGAATTGTTGAGACTTCTCAATGGCAGTTGTTACCTGCTGTACCTCACATCTAACTATTTGAATTTCCTGGGAAACGGCATTTGAAACTGCTCCCTTGAGTTCCGCGACAAGTGTATCCACAATAGCATTTTTTTGATTCTGCATTTCAGTGATTCTCTGGTAAATAGTTGAACAGTTATGCGAGCAGAAATACATCCTTTCTTTTATTCGTTGGGCTGCAGCGCCAAAAATATTTCGGCATTTATAGTGCGCCTCCGAAAAACAATACATTCAAGTGACCAATTTACTAGCATCTCTTTCAACTTTCTTACATTCAACACAAATGCTATCTTCGCCTTCCATCGGTATGCGTATAAATCAAAGACAGATCCAAAAACAATGTTCAAATGTAAACAAGAATACACAGCTACAAAAGAAGCTATCGTTACATACACCAATTCGACAGAGCCATTCAACTGTTCCCAAATCAGTATATTATTGTTTGTTGGCTTTAAACACATAAAAGAAAAAGAGAAAGAGTTTCATGAATTGAACTTATGTACACAAATAATTGATAATAATAATAATAATTTAAAAAAAAAACAATTTTTCATTGCAACCATGTACACTGTATAAAAGCTTATAAATGCTCCTGATTAAATCGCGAAATATAGTTCAAGTGATGCAGAATGCTGCCGTTCGAATTTCGCTAAATTTGCAGACTTTCGTGAAAGTCTTACACACAGTTTGACTAACCCTTGTCTGAACAACAAAAACACTATGTGAGTTACTTCAGTGAGTTTCAACTACTACAGCACCACTACACCAAGCACGAACCAACGACTAGAATGTGTAAGACGCCTGTTCGTTTGATTTTCACTAAATCTATCTACTGAACTACTAATCTAACTACTTCAGCACCAGTACACCAAGCACGAACCAACGGCTAGATTGTGCAAGACGCCTGTTCGTTTGATTTTTGGTGTTACAGTAAACAGAACCACTTTGTAAAACCTCAATAAAAAAAACTTTAGCATACATACATCAAGCTCAGCTAATTTTTTTTAACGCTCCAGAGCATACAACCATCCATACAGCAACAACAATAACAGCAGTCAGTACAATATCAGTATCACATAAACAATAAGATCTATGACTTCTTCTGAAAGCGACTGATAAAATGAGATTATGTCTATTTTCAGCACAACACCCTAGTTACTGGTTTGGGAACAGCCAGAGATCACTACTCACGGTTCAAATATGCATAAAATATAATTATTAGGAGGTTTACACTCTTTAAAATTAATCTCAAATTTGATCTATGAAAAACACGTATCAACCACACAACAGTGATGCCAGATCCTTGAGTTCACAGCATTGACTTAACTGTTCACAGCCGCGGATCGAATTCGCGGATCTCATACGCATTTAGCTAATTTGGTCAGGAAAATGGTGATATCTTTTTCAATAAAATTGCTGTGAATTACTTAATAGAGAAATACATAAGCAATGGCGCAATTCCATGCACAAGAGCTCTCTAATATTATATTTCTTATTGGTCTCCTTTTTATGCATTGGACAGCAGAGTTTTTATTCATCCTCTGTTCATATTATCTCCACTTTAACCGAGGCAGTATACTAGGTAACACGACTGAAAGAGAATCTGCTATTCTCTGGTTGGTTTGCTAAAACGAACAACCCAACCTATTTTGGTTTTGCAACCACTGCTCCAGAATAATTAATTCTAAACACGTGCAGGACGAATATGCGGTATCCCTTAATGTGAGCTTCATTGGGTACACTTCATTCAGGTATGGAAAAAGTAAAAACAAGAGCTTAGAAGGGAAAAAAAACGTCGCCTGATTAAAATTATCTCTCTCAAACAACGTTGAATACTAGTCTCAATATCACCAAAAGTACGGGAATGTATTAGCTTAATTATTATGCCTCATGATGCTGAGAACAATAATCTGTCTCATAGTGCTGAGGGTAATGGATGAAGTAGTTAATATAGTTTTATGTTGCCTTTGGCTGTAGTTGAGCCTTCAGTGCTCCAGGCGGCCAAATAAGTCAAGAATTCAAGAAAACTCTGAAAGCGAGTCTCGCTTGCAGATCTCGTTCATTTCAATCGTGTTTGTCTAGTAGTGGTTGGAAGCGAAGTCTTCCAAACCGATTGTCCAGGTATATAAACTTACGCGGAATGCGATTTGGACAACCTTTATACCTCCCAATAAACGTCATACTTAAGGCACATATGACATGCGAAGAAAGAAAAACTTTACATTCATCCTGTTCATTAACTATGCATACTTATGTTTCCATGTATGTCAGTCATGACTGTTCCTCAAAATCAATGAAGTGATTTTTCGCGGAGGCCGAGAAATGCATTGCATTCGTTTTGCAGTGGTTTCCTCCATCCTGGCCTTGACTTTCCTGCTGTACACGCAGGGACCATAAAATTACTAGAAGGCAACAGTGCGAAGGGCATGACGTCGTTAATGAGAACCACCGTACTCCAGATTTTTGCATTATCAGCGAACGTGACTGTGCCCAATCCCATTATCTAGAGCACCAGCTCTGTTTCATAAATATCGTAAAATATGGCTCTATGCCTTCATTTCTCTCTGCATGGTAAAAATACAAAATATTAATTTTCCTTAAGAGAGAACTTTGAGTAGTAGAAAGGTTAACGAAGTGTCACCTTGTTAACGTTACATGTACGGAGTCTGTTCAAGCAATCATGGTTGTACTTTATGATTGTCAAATTTATTAGTTACTAGCTGAAACCGGTGGGAGCGCTGCTACGTTCGCAACAAAATGAATACAAATATAAGAGAACTGGCACGCTTATGGTAGTTTTTCGGAATGAGTTTTTTTCTGCTTGACAAAGAGGTTGAGATTTAGTTACCTGGATAATTCGCATGTTTGGTTGAAATTTGTGTTTCATTTGTATGACCCCCCCCCCACCAGTATCAACCCACCATACAATCATTGACTTCAGAAACCGTTCCGCATGCCAAATTCGGTTCCATTTGATTGATTACCCTAGCAACAAATAACAAGCTGATATCATATAAGTAACAAGTTCTGTAATCCCAGTTATCGTTTTGATTTCCGCTGTTATCGCATAACAAATTTAGCTATCACCATTAGCTAATTTTGTTATCATATGTTATCATTTTGAGCACACTATTTTTATGAACGTTACCCGAGCAAAGGATATACCAAATTGATAACAAGTTCTAATACCAGGTTATCATTTTTTGATCACTGAATATTTTATCAATCAGGCTGAATAAATAGCCAAAATGACAGAATGAATAACAGAAAAATACTCGTTGAATATCATAATAATAACTTATTTTGTTATCACTGTGAACAACTTGATAAAAAATCCTGTATTGTTCAAATATGCTGGAAATATTTATAGTTTTACAATTCAACTTATAACGTTCATAGAAAATAGTGTGTTCAAAATGATAACATTAGATAACAAAATCTGCCAATGGTGATAGCTAAATTTTTTATGCGATAACAGCGGAAATCAAAACGATAACTGAGAAAACAGAACTAGTTACTTATATGATATCAGTTTGTTATTTTCCTTTGCTAGGGTATAAGTTCAATTGTAAAAATATGAATAATTCCAGCATATTTGAACAAGAAATTTAGCTTTCAATCGAAATTTTTTTTTCAGTTATCCTATAATATCCCCAAGTGGTGTCATCATGGCTTTAGGCTGTACTCGCGCATTAATTTAAATTTAACTTAAACTTGACAAATAGTATAAACGATTATTCGACTAAAATCCCGTTATTGATCAATAAACTTTCGATAAGGTGTCTCTCAAAATGGAACTGCCGTCTGTCAGAAATGAGTCAGCTCGAGTAGCAGATTATATCCATTATTTTTCATCGGACAAGTTTAAGTTAAATTTAAATTAATTAGACAGACAGACAGACAGAAACTTTTTTCGATAGGGCGAATCTAACAATGAGAGATTCTCGTTAAAATTCCCTTTCAGCTCACTGTCATCATCAGAAATCATTATATAAACGGACACTTTCGATTACAATAAAAACAGAAGCATCCGTAAGTAATAAGACCGAGAAAAAGATCGTCGTTATTTTCAGACTCGTTTTCTATTCATAAATAAAAACGATCTAGGGTAACGGGATGTAATGTTAGCCTAGCTCCTTGATTCGGCCTATGTACCAAATATGTCATTATTTCTTCGATAATCAACAAAATCATGCTGCTATCAGAATGACCGATTTATTTCAAAGCAATTGAGACATAATCAATCAATTTATAGTAATTCACTTCCACGTAGAATTCAATTTCCTTGACTTTTTAGATACCATGACTTTACTGGTTAAGCTGAACAGATTATCTATACGATCTTCAAATGATCTAAATTTGCCGGAATTGAGCCTATAAACCGAATAATGCAGCCAAGATGTATAGAATATAGTCACATGTTATAACTTAATAGGTCACATTAGTAAAATAACAATGATTTAACAAGCAAACGGTGGACCCAATGTTAGGGACATATTTTTTTCTATGTTCCCAAATATGGCCTGTTGTATGAAAAGCGTAGTAAAAATGTTGTTATTGGTAACATTTACAATACAAATGTCTGAGTTCCAGTTAAATGTTGTTCATATGGCTCATCTTAACACAAACTAAAGGAACAAAATCTGTGTAGAGTGAATTATAATGTTTTGATTGGCGAATGACCGCTAAATCATATGTAAAACTCACTTAAGTGTTTTTTAGCAGTTTAAGTATAGTTTGATTTGTGAAATTGTTTGTTGGGTAGAGCTAATACAGCTGGGAACGCCTTGAATCAGAAAAATCAGGAAGAAACCCGTACGAAGATTGCATTTTATAGAAAATCAATCGAATGGGACGAACTTGCATCCATGATTAGACCTAATTTGGTACCCATAGACCAACATTACATCCATATCCCTCGAAAGTTTCTGACTTTATACAACGAGTTGTGTAGCTTTTCGTGATACACTCTACCAGATGGCTTATTAAACATATCTTAGGAAGTGTATAGCTAGTTAAATTTTGTTTCCAGCTCAAATACTTTATGAGTTACAATGAAAAATGTAATCGATTGTTGCATATTAGGCTGAGTCAAGGGACACATACCCTAGTAGCTAACAAAATCGCTCGACGATTGATGGTATCATAAATTTGAAGAAAATGAAGATAGGACTGACTTATTAATTCCGGACCAAATTCAGACCAAAATCTAAATCTTCATTTTCGAGTACCGTTTAAATATTGATGCCATTTGTGCAGAAAAAATCTAAATGCCAAAGCTTACTCTAAGTATTTATGAAGATGAATGAGGAATTTATATCTCATGGTTCAATGGGGTTGACAAAATCGGATCGTTATTGTAATAGTTTGGAGTCAAGTCGAGCTAAAAGTAGAATTGTAACATACGACAAACAACATCGTCGAATGACTGATGGGAAATACTCTTTTATTCATTTATAACCCCCCCTTGTCACGTTTTTTGTAAGGATCTTTAATTTTTTTTGTATGGACTGTCACATTTTCGCCCCATTCCCCTTACTACGTGACATAATTAATGGAACTTCCCCAACCAATTGTCTTTAAATATTCCGAGTATCAAATTAAACATCTTTGCTACACTGAAAATTAATTTTAGTTTATATTACGATATGCAAGGTAGACGTAACGAATCTATTTGTCGTTTTCTGCAACGAAACTGATTTGTTGTTTTCATGAAGATACCTTGGTAACTAATGGCACGCGCAGCTGTCAAAAATACGAAGCATTTGTTTACACAGAAAGAACATTCGTGCATTGTACGAAAACAATACATAGAGCTACGAACATGTAGTCACAAATTAAAGATAAACGTCTTTTATATGGTTGCATGAATCCACTTTATCGACTCAGAATGTAAATAAAAAAAACAACCACGTGGAGTTGTCCTGCGTTTTTTTATAAATATTTCTGACATGGGATTCGACCCTGTATTTTTTAGAAGCGCTGTTACTGAAACCGTAGTTGATCACACTAGGCAAACCAATGACTCGTAAGATAATATTTGATAATAATGAGTATGGAGTTATAACTTGCTTTAAATTTTATTTTGGGAAAAATAAATTATTCCCGCCCAAAAAAAAAGTATTAGAAAAGGAGAGGCTATTCGAGGTTCTATGGAATTTATCTACATACTCAGATTTTGTTACAAGTTTTACCGAATTCTCAACAGCCGAACGTTTGGTAATCCGATTTAACGGATTTCGGTAAAATTTCGCCGAAATCCGTTAAATCGTATTACCGAAAGTTCAGCTGTCGAGAATTCGATAAAATTTTACAGATTTCTGTAGAAAAATTGAGTTTTTTTTTTTTTTTTTTCTTTATTAAAGAGACTTTTAGCCTCCTGGGCTAGTTCGTCTCTTAGAAAATTTTTTTGAGTGTGTACCTTCACGAAAGACTATTCAACGTTACACTTCAGCAGTGTAAGCGTATCGTGGAGTATTTACTAATTAGCCGTCTGCCTAGGCCACACCTGTCATTAAATTGTGATGTTAGACTCAGTTTACCGGAAATTACCCCGCCGTCGAATAGTTCAACTATTGGTGTACCAACATCTTCGAGCCGAGCATGTCGAAATACCGTCGAAGCCCTCATTCCGGAATATAAACCTCCGTCCTACGTGTACTTTGGTCAACGAAGTTCTGCGCCATTGTGCCTGGACTGCAAATCATCGTAAGCAGCCGATCAGGAGGTTAACCAGTTGCATGACCAGTCCTAGATTCTAGGACAGTCTCCAAGCTTCTTCAGCAGCAGCAGTCGTAACCGGCCGGCTCATCGTGACCCTTACATCCACCCACAATCCCTGTAAGTTAAAGAATAAAAATGTTTTTAAGAGTAATTTTCGTTGTATAACTTTTATTAGGTGACTGGGCGATCGATTAACTGATTCCCTTGCTTTTTGCAAAACCGGCGAACAAAAGCCTTAAGCTCAAGCTCACCGGTAGAAACCAAAAAGAGGCCTTGAACGCCCACTCACAATGGTCACGTGGCTTAGACCATGGATCGAGAGCTTTGATGGAGGGTCCATCTGACCACCTAGTAACAACGAGTAGCGAGATGTAGTCGGATGCAGCCACTATGCGCGATCGGACTGTTTAATTTAAGGAGCCATGTCAGGGTCCTCCTTTAGCTCTGTCGGTAAAGTCTCGGTTATAAAGCAATACTATGCTGGAGGTGGCTGGGTTCGATTCCCGGTCTGGACTAGGAATTTTTCGTTAAGGAAAATTTCTCGTCTCACTGGGCATAGCGTATGATTGTACATGTCCAACAATCATACCAATGCAAAAATGGTACATGGCATCTAAAACTCTCAATTAATACAGTGAAAATGCATTTAGAACACTAAGTTGAGAGCAAGCAATAAGCGAATTGTGAAAGCAATAAGCTTGAAGTTTTCTAAAATTAGTTAGTCTAAAATTAAGTTTCTGCATTATCTAATGTACATATATGGAATACTAGAATATTTCATGTACACTGATAGGCAAAATAAAGTGCCCACCTCATCGTTTTTTCAATTTCTCTCATTTACTTGGTTGAAATTAAAGTAAACACACTGTATTTTTTTTATTATCTTATTTTTTATATTCTTTATAAGTTTCACTAATGGAATTCTTCAAAAAAAGGAGTTTTAGTTAAAGAAAAAAAAATCAGTTTGTGTTGAGAAAAAAAAGTGACATAATAAAGTGCCCACTTCATTTAGGTTACAGAAAACATAAATTAAAGTAAAATAAAAGCATTTCAATAATTGATGTGTCCTCCTTTGGCTTTCAGGACCTCCTGCAGGCGCTTTGACATGCTCTCGACCAGGTTCTTTAGGTGCTGTGGATCTAGCTCTTCTCATGCGCGCTCCAGGGCTTCAAAATAGTTATTTTTATTGGTAACACCAGTTTTGTCAACCCTGGCATCGAGAATCGCCCACAAATTCTCGATGGGATTGAGGTCCGGGCTTTGTGGAGGCCATTCCAGCGGCTTGATCCGACAAACCGGAAGAAAGACTTGGACTTCTTGGCAGTATGCTTCGGGTCGTTGTCCTGCTCTTCAAGGCCCGTCTGGATCAGCGAAACCTCCAGATTTTCTCGCAGGATGTTGATGTAAGAATCTGCCATATCGATTTATGAAGTGGGCACTTTATTTTGTCACTGTGTATTTTTCAACACAAATTGATTTTTTTTTCTTTAAGTAAAACTCCTTTTTTTCAGTATTCCATAAGTGAAACTTAAAAAGAATATAAAAAATAAAATAAGAAAAACAATTACACTGTGTTTACTTTAATTTGAAAAGTAAATTAGAGAAATTGAAAAAACGAAGAGGTGTGCACTTTATTTTGCCTATCAGTGTAAATTTAAGTCAGATAGTATTGCATAGCATTTTCCGACCATACACTCTCCTGGATTGGCAATTTTATAGACGATGGAAGCGCCAGGTGAGCTGCCTTGAGTATGACAGACTCTTCATGCATCGATCTCTTTGCCAGTCCTGCTCCATATGATCAACATGAATGGGAAGGGAAGTTGTTTGAAATTGTTTATTCTATAACTTTTCGGAATAATGTGAAGAGTGCCTTTATTTCTGCAAATAAGAAAGTTAAATTTTTGATTTCTCTGAAAATAAGGACCACCCTAGTTTTTGTTCACACCAAAAGAAGCGCATTGTTATTAGAAACAAATTTGCGCAAGACAATTTTGCTCCAAAACTTCAAACTTAGGCTGCAAATGCATTTTTCCAGTTAAATTCGCATTCTGGACCACTGTGCATTGCTGAAAAAATAATCTCTTTTGTTTTCAGCAATTTGCAACAAATGGTCAGAGTAGATGTTTTCATTCAGTTGTGAAGAAATTATGCTATGTAAGGCGCACGCAATTTCTCGAGTTAGGTAGAAACCAATCAAAAACATGATATCCAGTTTGATATGAAATATTAATGCTCAATAACGGCATCCACCTACTATCGCAAGCTCGTTGCTTCGCCTTCAAGAGGATATACAAGCGTTTTTTCAAACACAGCTTTGAAGGCCCGATTCTCACTAACCGAATAATTCGCATGTAATTTAACAACATCAAGGGAGGATTTTTCCTTACATGCTAAGGTTTGTTTTGAATTGTGTGGGGGAGCTTCAATTGGCGAAAAACTGGGCTATACAGTTTTTGAGCCATTTTCACACGTTGTGCATGAGTTGGACGCTCTGTTATTTCTTTTTTCTTTTTTTCTTTTTTTAATTAACCTAATTTTAGATTAGGTTAAAAAATCTAAAACTTATCTTAAATCAGATTCAGAACTGAGAACTGTTCGATATGTACATTTCCTGAGGCTGTGGTACGGTACGAAATCTAATCATGCGAGACATCAAACTTCATTTGTTCACTCGAAAATAATCCTCAAAACGGCATTTAGTCTCCTTTTGCAAAATTATGCTGTTCGATTTGTTCGTAAAAAATCCGGTGACTGGCTCTATAGGGGTAGTTGATTCTGAATCAACAGCGGAACAGTGAACATTATGGAAAGCCCGCTATAAAACTAACCATAACAAATTGTTTAAGAATAGATGCATTCAAATCGGAAGGGTGTCATGAAATAACATTACAAAGTTCTGGTTCAACAAGCTCTTGGATTGACAAAATTGTAGCGTAATATTATTTAATAATATTAAGCTTCCCGAAATTTTCTGCAAAAGTTCCTTGAAAAACTTCACTGAAGTTCTCAGCAAAACTTTCCTGAAGAACTTTCCTCTCAAGAACTTCCTTGAAGTTCTCTGCAAAACTTTCCTGAAGTTCTCTGAAAAACTCCCCTGAAGTTCGCTGAAGAACTTTTCTTGAGCTCTCCGCAAAACTTCCCTGAAATTATTTGCATAACTTTCCTGAAGTTCTCTGCAGAACTTCCCTGAAGTTGTCTGTAGAACTTCCCTGAAGTTGTCTGAAGAACTTCTCTGAAAAATTCTCTGAAGTTCTCCGCAAATGTTCTCTCAAGAACTTCACAAAACGTCATGTATAGAACTTCTCTGAAGGACTAACCCTAAGTTGTCAGAAGAATGTACCAAAATATCCCATATTGAGGTAATCCGCCTCTTTTGTGCAGTAGCGATAAACATTCATCACATAGTTCACAGGACTTGCTCGTATAAAGGTATAAACTGTTATGACACGTTTTGCTCAGTGCGCTACGCGCTCTTCCTTTTTCTTTTCCTGTTCGAGGTTGCATTTAGCTGCTTCCGCATTCGAGGGACAAAGCGACGATTGTTTGGCTGAACGTAGTAGGCCGGTGGGTTCGATGATGATTTTTTTGCAGAAAAAAGATAGACGTCAAAAACCCTACGGGATAGTTTTGGATTTTTTTTCTTTACCGTCATAAGGTCCCTTAATCGAATCGATGTTGAAACCTCGATTCTGACGTCGGTGATGTCTGAAAAATGCCGAACATCTACTAAACCGTGGTTGATATGTGACTCCGTAGGGTTTGGCGACCTCAAGGTACTTTGTACGGCATTGTTTTTAGAGGTGGCGAAATTGATAAGTTTAAGGCCGATGTCGTTGGTCAGCTGGTGAGCGCTGAGATCTACAATCACCGGCTTATACTCATCCTTCTGAACAACCTGAGCGTTAAAATTTCCAATGATGATCTGGAAACCATTGTTAGGTCAGCAGTCATATTCACGCTCTAGCGTGTCAAATTCTTCTTTGGTATCATTGTTACTTCCGAGGTGAGGGCTATGCACGTTAAAGATGCCAATGTCGAAGAGCCGGCCCTTGATCCTCCACCTGCACATTTGAGAATCGATTAACCACCACCCAATCATACGCATTTGCATCTAACCGATCTTGATGAAAGCTGTTCCTAGCTCTTGTGTCTTGCACGCACCGCAGATCTCCTGCAACGCTACGGTGTTGAACTTGCAGTTCTTCCATTTATCGAAAATCACGCGAGTACTTCTAATGAAATTACAAGATCGGTTGTTCCCCATCGTTACTTTTCGTTACTTTTCAATCGTTAGTCCTTATCCGTTGCCTAGACTCAAGCCGATTGTTCCGGTTCGATTTTTTTTCTTAATGTATTATTTGTTACTGTAGTTTTTTTTATCGGTGTCGGCTCGGCTATAAAATTTCGGCCCTGGGTGCACTAACTAGACGGAAGCTGCTCAGCTACTTCTAACGTGAAGAACAAACGCTGCTTGTAACCGCCCCTTACCTGTAATTCGACTCTCGGTTGTAGTTCGTTTAACGTAACCCAGGCTGCTGCAGAATTGTTCCATGACAATGGCACCGCGGGTGAGGGGGTTGAGGCGACCCTTACAAACAAGGAAATCATTGCAATAGGCAAGTCGCTGAAGGTGAGCAAAGCGCCAGGAGCGGATGGTATTCCGAACCTGGCCATCAAGACGGCTATCTTGCTGGATTTCGAAATGTTCAGGGTGCAGGGTGATCCAAAGGTGTTCTGAACGAGGGCGTCTTTCCGGACGCTTGGAAAATTCAGACCCAAGTGTTGCTACCAAACCTCAACAGACAGACAACAGACACGGAGGGTATACCCAAGTAGCACACTATGATCATAGTTAGTTGTAGTAACTTGATTATGGCTTAGCAAGTCATATTTATGTTTTCTCAACTGAATGGCAACAAATGTGCTACTAGGGTAGGCAGTCTGTCTAATAATCAGTTTGGCATTCGTAAAGGTAAGTCGACGGTGGATGCCATCCTGTCCGTCACAAAGACAGCTGAGGTGGCAATCCAGCGCAAGAAGCGAGGAGTACGAAACTATGCAGTGGTCACCCTCGACGTGAGAAATGCGTTAAGTAGCGCCAGTTGGATGGCCATAGCCGACTCGCTCCAACGCACATTTTATTTTGAAATTATATATTTGTAATGGCCTTACTTAGAACTTGATCTTGATTCTCCTTGAACCCATTTATTGCATTCACATTCCGATGAGCTGTATTACTCTGCAATTAGTGACGTCACAATTGGACTTGGAATGTCTCACCCCTCTCTGTACTTTATTGCTCCCACTCATGCGCTCAAACAAATATCCGAAACGTCAATTAGGATTGTCAGACAGGTTGGGTTTTTGTCAGTGAAAGCAATCCGGATAGTCGTGCAGAGTGCAGAGAAGGCATCAAAGAAGAAAATTAGAGGCAATCGGTATTGCGCTGTAGTGACATTCGACGTCAAAAACGCCTTAAACAGCGCCAGCTGGGAAGCTATTGACGCAGAACTGCACAAAATGCATGTTATTGACTACCTGGACAGGACGCTAAGCAGTTATTTCCAGAACAGAGTCTTGGTATACGAATCGGAGTTGAGCCCGAAATCTATAAAGATAACGGTGAGGGTACCATAAGGCTTGGCCTAACGTTCTGGAACGTGATGTACGATAGAATATCGCTGAAGCTACCTAATGGAGTTGAGATCGTCGGATTTGCTGATGATGTTGTCCTTACGAAAACGGGCGAAATTTTGGAAGAGGTTGTTAAAAAGGGGTCAGACGGACCTCCTGCCTAAGCCCTCGATCCCTGGTCTAGCCACGGGGACCGCTGAGGGTGGGTTTAACAATAACCTCTTTTGTTATTCTGGCGGTAGCTCGAGCTTGACACGGTTATCGTTCAGGGTCAGCTGGGGGCATGGATAAGTACCCGATCAAGGAACCAAAAGAAAGCACTTGTTTTAGCCAATTATCTATTTTTTATTACTCGACTTACGGACTGTGTGGGTGTGTAGAGTGTAGAACGTTGCGGCCGGCCGGTGGTGAGCTGCTAAGACACGTGGTCGACGGACTGGCACTGTCTACGTCGCACAATACGCACGCTGGATTGACGGTTTGCCTGCTGGGTCGTCTGATATCCTGGTCGATCGTTGACTGGATCCGACGCTGGTGGGATGAACGTGATGATAATGGGTTGGGCAAATATGCACTCCGGACTGACAAGCTTATTATGCCGTTAATAATGGGTCCTGGGGTATCACGAAGGTAGAATGGGGACATTAGTGTGGCTACGGGGGACATTCGATCGAATGTTTTAACTATGAGCTTTATCTTGCTCTTACCTGATACAACTTTCTTTGTGCTATCAGCGGTATTGCTGGTACAATTGCGTGGTGGCTTGGTGCACCATTTAATTTCGGGTTTTCCTCACTGTACTAACTTTATTACAACTGTATGCTTCGAAGCTCTAGATAAGAAAGAGCTTATCCTACCCCATAGCCTGTCCCCCCCTTTTATCCCTTTCATCCCTTTCATCCATTTCATATCTCATTTTGACGGGTTCTGGTTGACTCTCTTTTATGGCAACACTCGTTTTTGGCTCACTTCATAATGTGGTGTGTGTTTCTATGTGAAGTGTGTTTACAAATTTTTTTCTACTTATGGCTACTCCGGAGTATAAATATAATTTTTATTGCTAACATTTACTAACATTTACACTTAATTTTTACTAACAACTAAACATTTATTTATTTATTAATACAAAACTAGGGTAAATAATCTCAACGGTAACAAGGTCGAGATGCTGACGGAGGAGGCGATTGACACCTTTAAACGTGGATTACTGGAGCAAAATTGCAGCTGGCTGCATCTGGTTAGCAGGCGTAAAGCAGTTCAGAGATACGCGCAATTTCGTCCAAGCGTGCATTAAAGTACTTGTTGGTGATGGTTGATAACCGCTTAAATTTCGACGGTGACAGCGCCTACGAAAAGGCGATGAAGCGGTCAAAGCGATAGTGATGATCATGTCGAACGTCGGTGCACCAACGCCGCAGGCTGGGTCACGGCGTTGAAAACTTAGCGTAATCGTGGAAAGCTGAACAGGGTGTTCCGGCTCATGGCCATGCGAGTAGCAATCGCCTACAGAACAATTACGTTGGAGGCATTATCGCTGGCATTATGCTGATTTGTATCACCCTGGTCAAGGACGTCGCATGCTATCTGTGGAGGGATACCAGAAATGCGTGGAGAATCTCAGAACGGACTCGTTGACTTAGTGGCAGCAAGGGCGACACAATGCGGTGAAATAAAGGCGTACTAACCGGCTCGTCCCGACTGTGTCTTGGATAAATTGGATAAATAGTAAACATGGAGAGACGAACTTCTCTCTGACTTAGTTCCTGTCCGGGCACGGCTGCTTCCAGAAGTATCTGTGTCAGTTTGGTCACACTTCTTCACCTTTTTGTTGGAGTGCGCGAACCTGGAGAGGAATCCAGAGCACGTCGTCTTAGAATGCCCTAGGTTTGAAGAAGTGCGCAGGGATATGCGTGGTGTGACAGTAGACAATGTTTTCGAAAACACCCCGGAGAAGACAGATTGACGAAGACGCTTTCGATAGGGCAATAACGAGGATACTGTCCGAGCTGCAGAGGAAATCACGAAGTGACCAGCGATGCAGCGTCACTGGCTAGAGACACTGCAAGTAAGTGCAAAGCAACCACTGAATGGTTCGGGGTCGTCGGGGAACCAGCCACCCGGAAGTCATACTCCACCCAGAATCCAGTGAATGAGATGCAATGAAGACTGATCGGTTTTGGAGGAATTCCTGCGCCGGGGTACTCTCCTTCGAAGTAGGCATGATCCATTGCCGGGGACAAGCGGAGCTAAACGGCTCAAGGATAGAGCAAATGGAAAATAGAGCAGAGGTCCAGCAACGCCGATGCATTATCAAGAAGCGACTGCCCCACGATGGTGACCGGGAAGAAGAGCTCCTCATAATGGTCGGCTTCCACATCGGTAAACGTTTCGATAGGTACATTAAATAGCCTCCAGCTAGGACTGAAAAAGTAGGAGAAGTGCACGAGCACAGCCGCCCTCCAAAGTAGGCGCTTCACCGTAGTCCCTGGTGGAGAAGGCAAACATAGAATAAGGCTTGTTTTTAGTGGTAAGGCACGAAAGCGAGTCCCATTACCGCTCTAGTGAGTCCCACTCCGTGCCAAACACAAAACAGGCCAGGCTTGTTAATGCTTTTTTTTTATCTGTGTACCTACAGGGTGCGGCAGAAAATAATGCGAAAATGTTCAAACTTGAGTATTGGGTTAATTCGTGTAGCTGGTGACTAATTTCTGTCAAAAGTGTATTTGTTTATGTTTACTTTCAAGTGCTGCATCCAAACATTCTATTTGTTCTATTGCAAATTCGTCAAAATGTTCGCGAAAGAAGTGATCACCAGTTTGTTGCTCGCCCAGAAGAAGCCGAAAGAGATTGCCAAGGTGATAGGCAACATTTGGCAACAGTTTACCGCATAAAAAATCCCTGCCAGATGGCCCTAAGCAGTGGAAGCCGGGAAGCGGACGTCCGCACTTTGCACGCACGCCGAACGTGATCAATTCGGTCTGTGAAAAAATTGCTCGCAACCCGGTGCTTTCCATAAGAAAACTTGCAAAGGAAGCCAATACTTCGGAGAAATCCATGCGGAGAATCATCAAAGAAGACCTGCATGCGTCTACCAGAGCCAGAGTGAAACGCCACTCGATTACGGACCGGGTCAAGGAACTACGAGTGACTCGTTCCAAGAGATTACATTCCTTGTCGAAGAAGGCAAAAAATGATAATCCTGTTCTCCGACGAAAAGCTTTTCAGCATCGATGCTGTGGCCAACAGCCACTAAATGACCGGTTCATTTCACCGCAGAACACGGAAAAAGTGAAATTCAAATTTCAAACCAAACATCCGGCTGGTTTCATGATGTTTGATTTGGTGGCGTCCAACGGTTTTCATTGATGCCGCCGGTTTTCATTGATGCTGGAGTTAAAATCAATACCGAAGTGTATATCGGTATTTTGAAGGACCAAGTGCTTCTTTGGGTGAAAATCAACTTCTCCGAGGACCAAAAACGTTGTCCTACAGCAGGATGGAGCGCCGTGTCACACATCCAATCGAACCCAACAGAGGGTTGAACGATAACATGAAGTTTTGGCCGAAGGATTTGTGGCCCCCTAGCAGTCCAGATCTCAATCCGTTGGATTATTCGATTTGGGCATATGTTGAAGAACGAGCCTGCAAAATATCACACCCTAGTGTGCAAACCCTGAAGTCAACCATAACACGCACATGGCAGTCAATATCGGAGGACTACGTCCGAAAGGCATGCTCTGGCATCTAGCGTCGGCTCGAGGATTTTATTACTAAAAATGGAGGACACATTGAATAAATTTGTTTAAAAGGACTATATAAAGATAACTGCACTCGAAAATGTTGATATTATTGCTTGAATTAGTTGAAAATGGGATTTGAAAGAAATAGAACAAATTTTCGCATTATTTTCTGCCGCACCCTGTAATTAGGACAAAAAAAAATTCTTGGTAAAACATATTATTTTGTTCAATTGAAGCAACATTATATTTTTTTCATTATTGAGATTCCATAGTACTGCTAATTCCTATTCATTTTATGCTCATTTAATATTGATTCGGTTAGAATAAATAAAATGTGTCCACGATGAAATTGCCACACTATGAAATTGCTCTAACCTTTTAACCGTTGGGTAGAATTTAATGAAAATTTGAGTGGATTTAGTTCATAGTGCATTATTTACATCCTGCAAGTTTTAAAGTCCTGTGATTAAAACTCGCGGAAATGGAGTCGAAAGAACAGCTCGTGCGTGATAAAATCTTGCGCATTCATCACGAGAACAAGGATCTCTCGCATCGTTCCATCGCTGAAATGTTGGAAATCGCGAATTCCACGGTGTCGCGAGTGATTAAGCGGTTCGAGGAACGGTTGACCACCGATCGGAAGCCCAGAAGTGAAGGAAAAAGTATTCCGTACAACACCAAAAATCACAACCGCGTAGTTGAGGCCTTCAACCGAAATCCGAACGCCTCCGTTCGGGATGTGGCTAAGAAGCTGCACCTGAGCCGAAGTTTTGTCCAGAAGGCCAAAACTAAGGCTGAGCTTCGAACGTTCAAGGTACACAAGGCCCCTAATCGCGACGAGAAGCAGAACAAGTCCGCCAAAACCCGTGCCAGGAAGTTGTACCTCAACATGCTGACGAAAGTTGAATGCTGCATCATGGACGACGAAACATATGTGAAGGCCGACTTCAAACAGATCCCCGGCAACCTGTTTTTCACGGCCAAGGATAAGTTCAGCGTTTCGGAGCATGTCCGCACTCAGAAGATGTCCAAATTTGCGAAGAAATTCCTGGTTTGGCAAGCCATCTGCACGTGCGGGAAGCAGAGTGCACCTTTCGTGACCCAGGACACGATGAACGGACAGGTGTACATAAAAGAGTGCCTCCAGAAGCGGCTGCTTCCTCTCCTGAAGGCCCACAACGTCCCAACAATCTTCTGGCCGGATTTGGCCTCATGCCACTACTCCAAGGACGTGCTGAAGTGGTATGCGGACAATAAGGTCAATTTCGTGCCGAAAATGTTCAACCCTCCCAACACTCCGGAGCTCCGCCCCATCGAGAAGTTCTGGGCGATTATGAAGCAGCACCTTCTTAAACGACCTAAGGTAGTGTCGAGGTAGTCGAGGAACTGAAGAAAGTATGGGTTTACATGCAAAAAACGGTTGATTCACAGGTTGTGCAGAATCTTATGGCCGGGGTTAAGGCCAAGGTGCGGGCATTTGCGTATGGACTGTAAATAAATTACGAGTAAAATGGTAAAATGAAGTTTAATAGTTATTTCTCAATCCCTGAAAATTTGATGGCAATCGGATGAAAACTCGAATTTTGCGAATCAATTTTGTGTGTGGCAATTTCATCGTGGACACCCTTTAGTGGAGTTTAGTTATAAAACAGTTAAATATTCCAAAACATTGCCGTTCGGCCTATGGTTTCACGTGTGTAGAATTCCAAAAATTGCACTTGACTAAATTTTCCACAGCAACGCTCAAGAACAGAATACAGCAAGCCCCCTCTAACAGCTCAAATTCCACAAGCTTTTCAATTTCAACCCTCACCCATTTTTCCGTGAGAAGACACTTGGAGCCGCGCTTCCTTCCGTAATTTTAGAGAGCGCGCCAAATCCTTTATTCCCCACTCGATTCAATCCATTATCTCGATGATAGTCATCCAGCATCCATCTTGACTCCTTTTAACCAACACCAGCAGAGGCGAAGGACACTTTGTAGCCCCGTTCCCCGTATGGGTTTTTAATGGCAGAGGGTGTCGCAACAGATGAGCCCTACCCTCCTCGACCAAAGCCCGGCTCGACATCGCTCGCACTGCAATCGACAGTTTCAAAAGCTACCTATATGTGTATATTTATATCGAAGCATGAATCGGGGGCGGGTGGAGGCTTGGCGATGACACTTGACTTCTTCTCAAGTCAAGAACCAAAGTAGCTTCGAAATAGCTAAGAAGGGTCTGAAAAATATTCGTATATCGATCACACGCTTGAGTTTACGACCGACTGCCACCGTCGAAATGGTGACAAAGTGCTACTGTTTAATGATATGCGGCCGTAAACGTCGTCTCGAATTGATGCGAATTAATTGGAAAGGTGAAGATTGGCAGGTGTTTATTTATAGTTCCATTTTAGCATTCGGAAGGTTTTGCATTACCGGAATCTATGCATAGAAGCCCACTAATGTGGTGGCGGTTCTACATCTATCAGCATGTTAACAAGGCGATGTCGCACAGTTTCGATTTTCCAGCTCGGTAATTTTTGGCTTAGAAGCAGTTCTAACTCGGCACACTCAGTAATCTAATTTGCTGAATTTTGATAAGTTATTTACCGGAGCTCAGTAACCAAATGTCAGAATTTGCTGAGGCATGGTAGAAAATAGATTGCCGACCACACCGAGCTAACCCCTGCCGTTGTGAACTCGGTAATTCATTACTGAGCCCTGTAATTGAAATTCAGTTCGAATGAGAACCGTAATTTGTATTGTCAACCATGCGTCTCCATGCAAGACAGTTTATCTAGTAGTCCTATCAAAGTGTCGTTGGCTGATAGGTACCATAGAGATACACATGGACAATTTGGTTTTCGGGTTTCGAACCGACTACTGTGGAGAAAAAAATTGAATAGACTAATATACATGAGTCGATGAAAATTTCATATCTTTATTCGCAAAACCCCAACATTGAAAATGCAGAATAAATTTCATGAATCTCTATGGAGCAATGTTGTAGGTTTGCTGTGACGATATATACACTATGAATGAAGCTCAATGATCCATTGAGATGACGGCATTATTATCCACTGGAGCAAGAATCCAAGAATGTAAATTCTCCTAACAACAACAAAACAGTGCCACATGTGCTGGCAATACACGAGTCAGTGTAAGTAAACGAGAACGTGTTTGTGCGGCTGTTGGTTCAGTTGGCCGTTCTCTCGCAGAAACCCATCAGGTTGTCAAAATTGTGGGTGACGCGCATGTGCTCAAGTAATAAGGAAAAAAAAGGATGCCGCTCTCAGCTGGTACTGTGCATGCCAACACAGTTGCAACATGAGTGATCGTGACTAACGGAAAATTAGAAGTACCGTTTTCGGGAGGGCAGCCGTTCGGTTTTGGCATTCTTAGTTATTTAAAAAACTCTTTTATAAATTGTGCATTTTCACCTTTCATTCTAGTTCTAAAAATAGTGTATGTTTTTAATTCTACACTGAACGAAAAAAACTTTCAATGTTCATAAGATTGCATTATGTTAATTTGCCAAAAGAAATCATTGAGTTTCGTTAATTTGCATTATCTACATACATAAAAAAGAATTTCTTTCTGTATGTCTGTTTTTTTTTGTTTTTTTTTTTTTAGTAGCCATGAGTTTAAAAAATCTTCTAAATACTGGCCTGTACTTGTTCATGCACATGCCAGTGTTCGTTTTTGGCGCTGTGTGTACAAGCCTGCTCGGGTGCGATGATTATTGTCCTCCCACATCAATGGACGAACTGGTAGGATACTGAGGTCGGCCCGGCGATTCTGGGTGGATACTGCCTTCCGGTTTGCTGGCACACCCCGACGATTCAAATCCAGTATTTGTCTGCGCTCTACTCGCCTAGTCCCCGGCGGTGGACATTCTTCCGAAACCGATTCTTCTGTTATTCACGGGCCAACCAGTAGGGTTCCGAAGTCAATCCAGATGCTGCTCCCAGTCCGGTGCTGCTTCGCGATCCTCTCAACTAGTCATCGGCAGTGGATCTAGCCTTCTCCAGCGAAGAGTTTTCCGGCGAAAGAATTTCTCCTGAAACCGATCTAGCCAGTGGCGCTGGAAAGTTGATCATTACACCACTTCACTACACAGATAGGCGAAGGTGCATGACCAAACCGATGCAGATATTTCCGGAAGCAGCCGTGCCCGAACAGGAACTGCGTCAGATGGAAGTTAACTTTTCCATGCTCCCTGTTCACCCACGCAGACACATTCAAGATGCCGGTGGGTCCACCTTCCATTTTCCGCATTGTCCCACTCTTGCTGCCACTTAGCCAACAAGTCCGTTCTGACGGTAACCCTCACGTTGCTTGTATTCCTCCTCTGATAGCATTCCACGTCCTCGGCCAGGGTGATGCAAATGGGCACATCCCAGCGATAACGCAAAACGACTGTTCCAGAAAGTACATACGGTGAAACGTATGTGAAACTAGATTACAAAACGCTTCCTGGACCACAATTCTATACTGTAAGCGAAGACAAAGACATTCCCGAAACGGAGAAGGCTATTTTTACCGAAAACTTCGGTAAGAAGGTTATGGTTTGGCAGGCAATATGCGAGTGTGGTAAAACATATAGTCCGTACATCACAAGACAATGAACACTCAGAAATACGTTAAGGAATCTCTCCAGAAGCGATTATTGCCGATGATCAGGCGGCACGAAGGTCAAGTAGTGTTTTGGCCTGATTTGGCGTCATGTCATTACACAAAGGACACTTTAGAATGGTACAAAAGTCAAAATGTATGTTTCGTGCCGAAAGACATGAATCCACCATGTTTAACCAAGGCCATCTTCGAAAGTTCATAAAACCAGCGGACGACATCCAAAAATTTGAAAAAGATTGGCCAAAAGTGGTCAAAATGGTGGAAAGTACCACGGTGCAGACGCTAATGGGTCATGTTCGAGGAAAAGTTAGAAGTGTTGGCTATGATTAAATGTTTTGATTAAACGAGAGTAAAATATCATATAAAACACAAATATAAATATGATTTGCCAGTTAAGATTATTAAAACTAAAAAACAACATGACGTTATTTTGAAAGTGTGCTTATACTTTCTGGGACAGTCTATACTGCATCCGATGAAATTGTTTGGCAGGCGCTTGCAACCCGCATGGGAATGAGTCTGAATACTCTGCTCAGTTTTTCCCGGTTAGGCTATGTTTTGAGTGCTGCGGCCCAGGCCGGAACTCCATACCTCAGAGTTGAGGTTACTACGCCTGCCAGAATCCGTCTCTTGCTGCTCCTCGGCCCGCCGACGTTTGGCATGAGCCTTGTTATCGCGTTGACAGCCTTTGACGCCTTTTCGCAGGCGTAATCGACATGTGCGTTGAAATTTAAACGGTCGTCGATCATCACCCCCAGGTGCTTCAGCTACTGGACGATGATGTTTACTAGTTGAACGGCTTTCCGGTTGCTCACTAGCACTACCCAAGTAGCACACTACGATCATAGTTAGTTGTAGTAACTTGATTTTGACTTAGGAAGCCATATTTATGTTTTCTCCACTGAATGGCCACAATTGTGCTACTAGGGTACCTCCGTCTTATGATGGGCCATCTGCAGCTTTGCTCCTGTCATCCACGCTTCAATGGTTTCCAGCGCCAACTGCGCCGACAACATTTCGACCTCCTCTAAAGTCTCGCCAGCTATAGTTAACACGACATCGTCAGCAAATCCAACCATTTCAACTAAACTGGGCAGCTGCTGCGTTAGTACTCCGTCGTACATCGTGTTCCAGAGAGCTGGACCTAGAATGGAACCTTGTGGCACCCCCGCCGTAATCATGATTGATTTTTCGTCCAATTTCGTTTCGTACACCAGGACTCTGTTCTGGAAGTAACCTTTCAGCATCCTGCACAAGTAGCTGGGAACACTCATCCTGTGGAGTGCTACGGCGATAGCATCCCAGATAGCACTATTGAAAGCGTTTTTCACGTCGACTGTAACTACGGCGCAAAATCGATTTCCTCTCTTCTCCTGTGTGGATGCCGTCTCTGCGCTATACACGACTGTTCGGATTGCATCCGCCGTTGAGACTCTCTTTCGGAATCCGAATAGCCTCCTTGATAGACCACTCTCGCCCTCCGTGCACTGTGTGAGCCTGTTAAGGATGATCCTTTCCAGTAGCTTTCCGAGGGTATCCAACAAACATATGGGTCTATATGATGCTGGGTCCCCTGGCGGCTTCCCCGGTTTCGGCAGCAAACCAACTTCTGGACCATCCATCTGTCTGGGAAATAGCCTTCATCCAAACATTTTTGTAACACCATCCTGAACATTTTGGGGAACGCCTGTATAGCGGTTTTTAGCATTACATTGGGGACTCCATCAGGGCCAGGGGCTTTTTTAACCTTCAGACCCTTCGCAACTATTACGAGCTCTTTGTTGGAGATCCGTGAGCCATTGGATTCAGCTTCTTCGTCTTCATATGGTGTAGGCGGCCACAACGTTGAGTCATGGTCCGGACACTTTTCAACGGGCGTCGCCGGGTCTTCAACTTTGTCACCACGATTTGATAGGCGTTACCCCATGGGTTGGCATCAGCATCTCGGCAAAGTTCTTTGATGCAGTTTGACTTGCTCAGCCTGATATCCCTTTTGAGAGCCGCGCGAGCTTCGCGAATAGTGAGTCTCCGTTCTTCCCTCTCGGCAACAGTTCTTGCTCTCTGCACACTTCTTCTCGTTCGAAGGCATGTAGCACGGAGGGTACTGAATGTTCCGTTCCACCAGGAAGCTGGGCGCCGTTGGCACCTAGGCTCCAATTTCCTTGGCATTGATGCTTCGTAAGCCATTACTATCGCTTCTGTCAACTCATCTGCGTCGAGAATTGCACCGTTGTGTGTTCGAATCGCCTCGATAAAGACCTCCTTGTCGAAATCCTGTATCTTCCACTTCCTCTTGCGGGTTCTCGGTCGCCTCCTTACCATATAGTCTCCGGCTGACGCTGTAGATTATCGCTTGGTGATCGCTGTGGGAGTACTTCTCACTGACTCTTCAGTTCATGTCCTCCGTAAGCGAAAGACTGCAGAACGTGACATCGATTATCGATTCCCGACCGTCTCTGCGGAATGTGCTGACCGTGCCTTCATTGCAAAGCCTTACATCTAGCTTCGCAAGAGCTTCCAGTAAGCTGTATCCTCTTGCATTGGTAAGTCTGCTACCCCAATCCACGCCAAGCGTTGAAATCACCTCCGATGACTAACGGCTTTCGTCCGACCAGCGTTTCAGTGAGTGCATCCAATATCCTGTTGTACTCTTCGTTCGTCTACCTTGGAGGTGCATAACAACTGCCCACGAAGATTCCATTGATTTTGGCAACCACGAAACCATCATATGAGCTTTCGACCACTTCTTACATAGGAAATCTACCCATGACCAGTATTGCCGCTATCTGGGATCTGTTCGCAACCCAATTGTCGTTTTCGAGAGGAACACGATACGGCTCTGCAATGATCGCAACATCACAATTCGTCTCTGTTGTCGACTGCCACAACAGTTGCTGTGCGGTGTCGCAATAATTCAAATTGTCTGTTTGTCTGTCTGTACAATTGAAACAGAAGTATCTGCATAACTCGAGAACTAATCAAGAAATCGGAACCAAATTTGACATGTGGGGTTTTCTGGCGACAAGAAATTTTTCTATGGTGATTTGAGACCCCTCTCCTTTCTAGAAGGGGGGGCTCTTATACAAATGATACACAAACATGAGAATAAATCCTTCTGAAAATTTGTATGCAGGAGTTTTTGAGTCCGGTGAAGATTCGTCTGGAAGGGGGAGGGGGCTCCCATACAACTGAAATACAAATTTCTACATAACCAATCAAGCAATTGGAACCAAATTTAAAATGTGGAGGTTTTTAGAGGCAGAACTTTAGAGCTTTAGAGGGGGGGGGTCTATCATACAAATGAAACAGAAATTTCAATCAAACATGAAAATCACCCAGGCAACTTAAAGAACAAAATGTGTATTTCTTCTCGGGTTAGAAGTATGTTCTGAAAGAAGTTTCAACCCTTTCTTAGTCATGGTTGATGGTTGAGTAACTTTCAGTGCTACATTATGCACAAGAAATTTTTCTAAAGGGAATGCAACAGAAAATATTATACAAACTGACAGGATACGGCGTAGTTTGAAGATAAATATTTTGTCTATGAAATGCTTCTACTGAGACAGAAAACCCATGGATTTTTATTCATTTAGTTGCCAGCGTAGCATGGCTCACACCGAGTTCAGCTAGTAAAATAGGATTATGTTGAAAAAAATCCTGGAACGTTGAGGTTCTTGTTCAAGTGACCTGGCCATTAGTCTAAATCAACGCTTGCAAACAGGAAACGCTTAAGGCTTACAACAACAATGTTGAACGAAATCCATTCTTAAGTCACGCTTATGAAATTCAAAAGCATCGTTCATAAGTTGTGTATTATGAAATACTTTTACTTTTGGTTTGGCTAGGTAATTTCTAAAGCGTATTTTTTTGTGATGCAATTTGATACGGAACATCCTTCACTACAAAATCACTAGATCGGTAACTAAAAGATGTCCATAAGAGACACACAGTATTAGATTCAATACAGGTTGTCTGCAAATTATCCGTACAGACTTTGTTGGCATGCCTCAACACAACCAAGCGGATTGAACTAAGCATACCTACATAGTTTAACATTTTGTGTTGAAGCGCTGTACACCGATTTTAGTAAAGCATTTGACAGAGTTGATATTCCACTGTTGCTTTTTAAATTATCCAAAATGGGATTCAATCCTGGGCTACTGAAATGGATTGAATCTTACTTGACTCAGAGAACGCAAAAAGTAAGATTTGAGGGAAAACTTTCAACAATTGTGAACGTTACTTCGGGCGTGCCACAAGGGTCTCATCTTGGTCCATTATTATTTATTTTATTTATCAATGATATAGAACACATTTTGAGCTTTCTTCATGTTTCAATATATGCAGACGACATGAAACTTTTCATGGAGATATGTGAGACATCGGACCTTGAATTATTTCAACACGAAATTGACAATTTCTACATATGGTGTAAGAAAAAATTTGTTAGATCTTAATGAAAAAATGCAATTCCATTTCGTTTACCAGAAAACACGCAATATTGCAAAACTCTATTAAACTCGGCCAGAAAACTGTTGAAAGATGCAGTCAAATTAGAGACTTAGGTGTTATACTCGATTCTAAATTAACTTTTGCCGAACATTATAATAATATCATTTATAAAGCAAGCAACATGCTTGGGTTTATCAAAAGGTTTAGCTTGAACTTTAATGATCCATACACCATCAAAACGCTGTACATAACATATGTGAGACCCTTCTTGAATATTGTAGCATAGTTTGGTCTCCATATCAAGATACACATGCAAGCCGTATAGAATCAGTTCAAAAACAATTTTTGTTATTTGCCCTACGAAAGTTAGGTTGGACGACTTTACCTATGCCGTCCTATGAGTCACGATGTATGTTGAATAACTTAGATGGGCTTAAAAAAAGAAGAGAATTTGCAATGATAGCTTTCCTGAATGATGTTATTATGCAGAGAGTAAACACACAAGAGATTTTAGAAAATCTTAACTTCTATGCTCCCTCTCGCTTCCTAAGAAATAGACAATTATTTTACATAAACAGTCAAAGAACAAACTATGCAAAGAATGGGCCTTTAAATAGGATGATGTCGTGTTATAATAAGTATTGCGATTTAGTAGATGTGACAATGAATAAAAAAGAGCTTAGGAAAATTTTCTTTTCACGGTTGAGGTAAATTAAGATATAACGAATTAGACTTTAAGTACTATTTGTAAAACAAAACTGGTCTACAAAAGATTGACGCCAAATAAATAAATAAATAAATAAATAAATAAACATTGTCTTCATACGCAGTAAGTTTTGGTACAGTTGTGATTTATTATTCATTTAAAATGAAGCTGAATGAGCGCGGGTGTGATTGAACTTTTTCGAAAAGGAAGTGATTACAAAGACCCTGAATATGGTAAAATCTACAGTGAGTGACGAAATAAAACGATACCAACAGCTTGGAACGCTTGATAACCGCGTAGGGAGATGAAAAAAAGCGCACCGTTTGGACTCCACAAATGGACGAGATTATCCGGTGACGAATCAAGCGAAATTCTTCGACTTCCATCCGGAAGTTGGCAAAATCACTGAAACATTCAAAATCTTCCGTTGGAGCTATAGCTCACGACGATTTCATGCTTCAGTCATATAAACTGTGCAAGAATCACTTCTTGAATGACACCATGAAAGCAAACCGGTTGAGTAAAGCTAAGGTTCTCCTAAACCGCTTATCTGAGGGCCGCAATCGAATGCTGTTCACCGATGAAAAAGCTTTCACAATCGAGCAGCATCACAACCACCGAAATGGCAGTTGCTTCCGGCTGCTTCTAAAAATCGTGGAAGTATTTCAAGGGGTCGTTATCCCGCTTCTGTCATGGGCTGGAATAACTCATTCCGGTAAAACCGCTTTGATCTTCATCGACAAGGGAATGAGAGTGAACCAAGCGGTATATAAGAAGCTACTAACTGACACAGTAGTTTCTTGGGCATCGCAGTATTTCCGCAAAAATGAATGGATTTTTCTGTTGAAACACCTACTGGGGTTTTACAGCTAGAGAGACATTCTCCTGGACTGGAACCTCGTTTTCCAGGAACTGTAGATATTTCGCGTTGTTTAAGTTAGCTTCAATAATGTAGGGGCCAATAAGCTGTTGCTCAATTATACCGGCTCTAGTGGCACACTTGTTGCAAATCAGTAGAAGTAACTTCAACGTGACTCAATCAAGTTGCTGCAACTAATTATGACGGTTTGGCATTTCTTGGGGTCCACACATTAACAGAACAGCGGTACTGTGGTCTAGTCTCCTTGACCAACCTGGGATTTTGAAGTTTTAAGTTTTAAGTTTTGAGTTTTGAAGAATCCAGCACTGGTGAAAGCGCATTCGTCTATCCATAAGATATTCTTCCAGACCAAGAGGGTCCGCATTAATGTTTGCATCCATTATTCTTAAGCCGGTTTATCTCTTGCCAGAAGTTCTTGAGCTTGCAGCGAATGAATTGGATGCATATTTTCCTTGTACAAAACGTTCCATACGCTCCAGTCAGAGACCGGAAGCTGGGCTGCAACTCCCGTTGTGCTGGATTTGGGATCGTCCCTGACCGTTAGTAAAATTCTCTCTTCTAAGGCGGGCATCAGTGATCACCGAGGTTGTTTGGCACGAGGTTCCGGTATGGAACGCTTCCTCAGCACCTGCGTGCTATACTCAGGGTAACTTAACCACAACGCTCATTTTTTGGCATGGTGCGTCACTAGATTGAAGCACCACTGCAAAAAATGAGCGTTGTAGGTTAAAGTTTACCCCGTGCTTGGAATAGGGTCCCGGGGTGCTGAAGCCGTTCCCTACTCTACTTGCATCCCAAATAACAATTTCAGTTCTATTCCAGCCGTATAGCACTCCTCCCGGCTTTGTCAATGAAACTACATTCAAAACTGTTTTGTCCATCAACACCTCCTCTATGCATCTTTAAAGCCGTAATGTGTACAAAGTGGCCCACTCTATAAGCGGTTGTGAAAATAAATTCATAAAACTTTTCTAAGACCATAAAGATTTTGAAAATGTTCTAGTGAAAGATGATATGACCACTTGAGAACCATCTTAAGCTTATTGGCCGCCATCAAAACCAGTATAGGGCCGAATGGCCACAGCTGTCAAACTTCACGGCGATATCGTGGTTAGTTTTTGTTGTTCTGCTTTGTTCGATTCTCTGCTCTTTTGATTCATTCAACAGTAAATAATGGCTAAGAGAAAAGTTCAAGTGTTGCGGGAAATTATTTTTGATAGCAAAATATCCAAAACAAATTGAGTTTTTTTTATTGCGTATCATGCTCCAAATCATAAGCGCATTTTATTTTATGGTGAATATTGGCACGATAAGAGCGGAAAATTAATGCGCCTCGGAAATTATGCGAATTTACAACAACGAAAATAAAATTGAAAGAAATATATTCGTTAAATAAATCATAAAACTCCTGAAAATTGATGGTATTCAAAAAGGTTATCTAAAAGGATATCGAAGTTGGTATTTGATCTACAGTTCAATTGTATTACATTTGAAATTTGGTGCATTTATTATTCCACATTTCAATTATTCCATATATTTCAATATGGCGATTGCAAGAAATCACAGTTTTGCCAAAAAGCCAATTTATCTTAGCAATGGGTACTATAAAACTATCTGGTCATTTGGAAGCTTTCCTCAATGCCAATAAGCTGTTTAATGCATTTACTGGAAACAAAATGGTTTTAAAATGCTTTTTCAACCGACCATAATAAGATAATATGAATGAGTCCTAAAACGGCATTTCAAAACAGCATTTTATGAGTTTATAAAGTCAAAATACAACCTTAGTTAGGAGTAAAAGGAATCTTAGAAGTCAAGGTTTAAAGATCATTGTAAAGAAGCAGTGTAGGTTCTTACAAACCTGACTGAAATTTGAAACCTGTTGGCACCTCTTGCTGCCATAATAAAACCGTATTGATTTCTAGTGGCTTTCATAAAACATTAATAAAACCTAATAAAGCTGGATGGTTTTGGCAATGTTACTTGTGTTCGGCAGTCAACGGTTGAAAAATCTGCGACCATACTCTTGCCGGGCTACCAATGCCGAACAATTGGCGTACCATAGCAGAGATCAATATCTGCTGACTCTTCTAAAGAAAACATAGTTGTTTTCCAGAAGCCGTGAGTTACTGCAAAAAAACCATCGAGATAGTGAAAAAGGTTTTGCTGGGTCCCAAAGAACGGTCATCTATTTCATGTGCCACTGATGAGAGTTAATGCTTCGCATTTTGCCCGTATGTATGCTGCCCATGATACATGGATTGTAAATCGTTGCTGCGTTGAATAGTCACTAAGGCCAACAATTGTAACACCTCTACGGCCAATAAAAGAACAAGTTAGGCCGAATATAGTATTAGATATTCATTATAGATAATTAGAGAATTGCGCTCTTAGACTATATATGGCAGATTATGCACGAATATGAATTTCCGTGGTTGATGGATTGGCGTAAATGCTATTCAACATTGTATTGGAGAGTGTGATTCGTACTGCGATTTCAACAAGAGTGGTACGGTCTACCTGAAGTCCGTCCAACTTTGGGAACTTTGATGGCTTCGCCAATGACGTTAATATCGTAGCATGTAACTTTGAGACTAGGATTGGGCTTGTCATTAATGCGTCAACGACAAAAAACACGAAAAGAAGAGGCAAACGAGAAGACAATGTTAGTCTGCCCTCACGAATTCAAAACGACGGTGATGAAATCAAGGTGGATCATTGATGACCACCGATAATGACACCAGCAGAGAGATGAAAAGGCTGGCTGTTTTGGACTCCATGGGGCACTAAGATCGAACAAAGTTCGTTTGGCTACAAAGCTGACGGTCTAGGAGACATTATTTAGACCATTATATATGCTTGAGAAGGGACCAGCTATTTTACATACTACAGGAAGGAGGTGAGCAGCGACGTGAAGCATATCTCACACGAAGTTTTCGAAGAAGATTCTTTTGTGGCTGACAATAAGTGAGAAGCGGGTGTCAAAATGAGTTGGGGATGTTGTTTTCTCGTGGCCAACAGGGAGGTGTGCAGCACGAATTGCTTACTGGAAGTTGGGGCGTTCATTAATAAACACAACCGACAGGACGATGTCGTGTTCTAGCTGGATCCGGCTTCCACACATTTCGCGAAGCGCTGCTCGCTGGAGGAGATAGAGCGTTTGAATATCCCAGTCAACACCAAGAACGTCACCAAGATATAAATAGACCATTCAGTCCCTGACTTTATTGTGCAGTATGATTTTAAAGTTGTTGAAGTTTGAATATAAGACATTAGCTACATGAACGATTAACAGCTTTTGTGCCTTACGTTTATTCAAATAAGTATGTTGGCAAAAAACGTAGCTTTGGTCATTGTCTATTTGTGAAGCTGAATTCAAAGAATGCTGATGACAGAACATAAATAAAAAATGTTACTTGAGAATTCCCATAGTAATTCCCATGTATTATGTATCCTTTTTCGAAGCTGTCTCGATCAAACGCGCGGGTCTTCTTGTATCCGTATAGACTGAACTACATATTCGCTAGTTTACCCTGTAAAATAAGCGTAGCGTTTGCATTAAATCAAATGGACAAAACTTGCCATCGCTCTGACCCCATGCAGCATCAATCAGAGTAACCCATGAGTCAGCAGACAAAATTTGACAGCTCTAGTAATCGAACTCTAACTGCGATGGCAAAAACAGTGAAGCAAATTCGTTCAGAAGTGTGCGCGTTCAAAGAACGGCACCCCGCCGCGTCGAAAACGGACATCGTGCGGCACTTTGTGGACGCCGGATACGCCCGTTCCGGCATCTACAACATCTTGGCACTATTAGACAACAATCAGAGCATCGAAAGAAAGCCCGGTTCTGGACGGCCGACGACCCTGAGCGACAAGAAGCTCCAAAGGATGCTGAAGAGGAAGACCGAGGGAAAAGTGGCTACATCGCTGCGTGCGCTTGGCCGGGAGGTCGGTTCAACCGGCCAAACAGTGAAAAAGTACCTGGCGAACATGAACATACATGTCAGGAAGCGGAAGTCGCGTCCACTGGTTTTGGAGCTGCAGGCAATGACGCAGCGGCAGCGGCTGAATAAGATGGTCAACTCGATTTTCCCGGCGAATCGCGACGTGGCGGTGGTGATGGACGACGAGACCTATCTCACCTTGGATGGCAACGACTGGCAGGGCACTTCGTATTTTACTTCCTCCACGAAGGAAGTGAGCTCCGAGGTGAAGTTCATTTCACACACCAAGTTCCCCAAGAAGGTGCTGCTGTGGCTGACAATCAGCGAGAAGGGGATGTCAAAGCCGCTCTTCTTTCGCTCCGGACTGGCCGTGAACGGGGAAATTTATAGTACGAAATGCCTGCCGGAAGTTGCGTCGTTCATCAAGAAATACCATAAGGGCGAAGACGCGGTGTTCTGGCCGGATCTGGCGTCGGCTCACTACTCGAAGCGATCGTTGGAGGAGATGGAGCGGCTGAATATCGATGTGGTACCCAAGTCGGCGAACCCGCCCAACGTCCCCCAGCTGCGTCCCATCGAAAATTTCTGGGCCAACCTGAAGCGTAAGATCTACTCCAACAATTTTGTCGCGAAAACTGAGGAGGAATTGATAAATAAAACGAAGAAAGAACTCAAAAACATGCCTACACGCATGTTTTCGTCCACCATGGCGAATGTTCCGGTTAACTGCCGGAAGGCCGCTCGCAAGGGCGTAGATTTTTTTGCAAGTAAGCTTAAATAATTACCTTCCATGGGAAATTTATCAAAAGCAATTATCTGTCTTAGCTTTTTTTTTATCACCATCATCATCAAAAAAGTCCATTTTTTTAATGCAAACGTTAGCTTCATTCTACAAACTGCTGAAGGCTTTGATGATCCCTTGTGCCTACGTGCTCTGTATTGCTCGCTCGTCCGTGGAGTATGCATCAATTGTTTGGCCCCCTTAAGAAGCGGAAGTTTGTGAGATCTGCTCTTAGAAATCTGCTCTGGCGTGACCCTTAAATCTTTTCTTATATGCAGATTGCTGTGTTTTGCCGGGTATTGAAACGCTTCAAAATAGCCGTTTGGTGGATCAAGCAGTATTAGGAGCAAAAATACTTCGTGCGGAAATTGACACAGCAGCATTGCTTGAGCGTTTGCAGATTCATGTTCCTCAATTTCACAACTAAAGAAAAGAAATACGACAAATGACTCGAATGATCCTCTCAACTCCATCTCCAGACGTTTTCAAGCAGGTTATGATGTTTTCGATTTTAATTTCTCAACTAACACTTTTAGAGAACGGTTACGCACAATGCGTGTTTTTAGCTAATAACTAGTACTATTATTAAACAATTAGTTTTTATTAAGACCATGTTGTTGGATGATATTGTGACAAATAAACATAAACATAAAATAGATCCGGTATATAACAAATTTACAACACCGGTGCAGCGATGTTTTCGCGATTGATCTAAAAAAATAAATCCAAACCACGATTTGGATCACTGTTGAAGATGCCCTTATGTCTGCTCATAGGAAATACAGGGTAACTTCACGTTTTTCGCATCGAAAAATAGTCTGTCAGCTTCCAGACTCATATTTCGTTCTTAAGAAAAACGTCATTCAACAGTTCAACGTGTTTCAGGTTAGTGCTGCGGCGACAATAAAAACGCAAGTGAGCCGATTTAACCCAACAGTAAGGATGCTGTTAGAGCCACTCACAAAGTGTGATGGTGGTTTTTCATTGGGAACACTATCAATACATCCGTCTGCTTCACTCACCACTCTCACCGGAAAGTAGCTTTAGCGTTCTTTTTCGAAATTCTCTCGATCACTCGCGCAATCAAACAACTAGAATCAAATTGTTAATCATGTGTTTTCTCATATCTTTTTAGACTGAACTACTGAACTACGTGCCAAAACGTTTATTTTGCAAAAAAAGCTCGTTTTCGGATTAATTTGATGAAAATTTATTTTCAGTTAACGATGCTCAAATTACCAAAAAATTCATTAACCGTATAACAAATCAACTAAATCATGCTTCATAAAGCAATCCATTCCCAAATTACTCAAAATACGACGCGTCTCCATCCTGCGTCGCCCTACGGTGGAGTTTTATGCCCGCAGAAGCATTCGACAGAATCAAAATTTCCGTGTCTGGACGATCGCCTGTCATCTGCCGTCAGTCAGCGTGGATGGGCTGACTGTGTAGGTGAATTTCCCCAGCTTCGCCAGGGTTCTCTCCGCCGCTCGCGCTCATCTGCATCCGAACGGGAAAAATCCCACGTTTGACACGGGGAGCTCCTTCATTCGGTTCCTAGCCAGCAGTGGAGAAGGCACGGATTTTTCTTCGCTCGCTAACGCCTCTGGAACTTTTCATTCAGTACAGCAGTGAGAAGCATTTCCCAAGTGGAGTAATTTCATTAAATTTCGGAGACTGTGCAGGATCCGGTGTGTGTTTTATCGGTGATTGCGAAAAATTGAATCGCTGGAGGAAATTCTGCGAAGAGGAGATTCAATTGGAGTCAACTTTTGCGTTTGGATGAAGGTCACAATTTGGGCAAGGGAGTTCAACAGCCAGGAAAAATAGGGGGCTCCCGAGTAAACTGTGTGTGAAAAATGCAGCCACTTCCGGAGCTGACAGATAAAAGTGCTAAAGGGTGAAAGGCAACGTTCTGGAAAAAATAGGTGTAACGTGGATGGAAAAGGAAGAAGAAGAAAAAAACGAAGCTCACGTAATGGTTGGCTTACGGTTTTCGATATAAATAAGTGTGAGAAAAGGCAGGAGGCAAGGCGAAAAAAAACGGAGTAGTTTTCTGGAGCAAAAGTGCCAAGTGAAGCGTGAAAATTCAGCAGGAGAAGGTCGGTCCCAGTTCCCAGTGCATTCGAATGGGAAAATGGGCCAACAAATTTGACGAAGAAGCCAAGTTTGCGGTTCGAATACCAGGAAGTTTAATTTCGATTCGTCCTGTTAATTATTGATAAGGGGATTTTCCTCCTTCAGCAGCCAGAAGGCATCGTTGGGTACGGTATAGTATATGAATCAATGTGCAAAGAATCCTATTTTCAACGACGACGACAACGACGAGGACGAGGACAAACACTAAGGAAAATTGGAGAGGAGAGTGATCCCTTTTGTCGTTGACTGCCACCCGCCGGTGGTGGTCGTGTTCGGTGAGACGATTGAGAGAGAAAGAGAGAGAGGGCCTTCGTCCTTCAGTGACGGGTGCGTGTTTGGTTGTGTATTGTGGAAGTGATATCCTAGTTCTGGTTTGCGGTGGATGTGATTGTGACCCATGTATATGGTTAGGCAGATGATTTTCTCTGTAACAAAAAAAAAAAAAAGGATGTGTACGTCAATGTTTGGAGAGTGATCAAAAGTTTTATGTATTTAAGGGAAAATGATTTTAGCAATTAGTATCTTGTTCTTGTTCATGTAACAATAATTAGCGACTAGAAAAATGGTTCAGGAAGTTGTGGAAACCTTCCCTGCGGGCTCGCGTAAGCGTATCCGATTACGGGCTCACTCAACCTCTTTAGCCCCATCATCATACAGGAGTGTTATGTAGGCCCAAAATATCTGGTTTGCTTCACCTCACTTAATCGATTTTGTATCAGACTCGTTATCAGCCTCCTAAAATTAGAACGCATTCATCTACGATCTCGTGATGCTTCGGCGTTTTGAAGGTAATATGAGTGTAACTAAGAAAAAGCTTGATTGTCTGTAGCATATAGTTAAGGACATGATTTGAAACCACTTGGGAAGGGTAGAGCAAAATTGATATTTGAATAAATTCAACCAGTGCTAAGTTGAATTCGGAATGATAGGATCGTTTAACATAAACCGCAATCATGGAAGAAACCAATGGCCCGAATCTGGCCAATCCCGGAATTTGAAACACGCTACCCCTTGACATGGATTTTTTTATCTGAAGGTTCAGAAATCTCTTTTCAATAAAGCAATTCAGCTCACAGGAAGAGGTCCCGAAAGGGCCTTGAAATTTGCATATCAAGAAAATGTAATGGAAAGGGGGCGCTTTTGCATGTGCGGTTTGGTGTGCTTTTTGGTGTGGAAAATCAAGATCTTCGAGGTATGGGAACGGTTCAGCGATATAACGGCATTTTCTCAATCATCCATTTCCATTTATGATCTTTTGATTAAGATTGGCTTAATGTTTTAGAATCTACACAGCGGTACAAAACGGCATCCAGCGCTGGGTAATTCCATCTGCAGTTTGCGGCGCAACCATTGAAAATGAATATTGTCAACATTTAGTCAAACAGTAATCTGTGTGAGTCGATCAAAGTTTTTATTAATAAGTCAAATTATGTTTCTTTTTCAAGTTCAGTTGATACAGAACACAGGAGAAATATTCAGCTAAGCTTCCTCCTGCCATAAGATTTTGTACAGTCTCCTTGTCAACTTTATTCACCGCAGAACGCCAGTTTGTCTTGAACTGTTTCTCGCCTACAACAGCTTTTTGAGTCTTCATAAGGTTCCGCTTGACGATGGCCCAATATTGTCCTTGGACACCACTTGAACGTTGGCAGCATACCACTCCATGGCCTTTTTTCCGTAATGGCAAGATGCCAAATCCGGCCAAAATAGAACGAAACAATTGTGTCGCATCAGGAAAGGCATTAAACGTTTTTATAGGCACTCGCTCAGATAAATTTCCTGGTTGACGGTTCCGGTCGCCATGTAAACGTTGATCTCCAAGCCACAGGTACAGATGGCTTGCCACACCAGATATTTCTTCGCGAACTTTGACAGTATAATGTGCTTGAAAATATCTGCCACCTTTCTCCGTACGGTTGCCGTATAAAATTCAGGAAGCTGTTTAAAGTCTGCCTTGACGTACCACGCAATCAAACTTCGTCAGCATCATTTACAACTTTCGCGATCGTGCTTTGGCCGTGTTTTGTTAATCGTTGCGATGTGGAGTCACCACTTTTTTTGTAAGCCGACAGGCCAGCTCGGGTTTTAGCTCTATCCACGGTTGAAGGCGCTACTCTCACAGCTTCTTTGTGACATCTCGGACGGAGAGGTTGGGGTTCCGCTCGAAACAGCGGTCAACTCTTTTTTGTCGTCGCCGTGGCCTCCGGCAAATGTTCACCAAACACTTTTAATACGTTGGTAACAGTTGATTCAGCCACATTCAACAATTTCGCCAACTTGGCGTAAGAGTAGTTTGGATTTTTTTCACCATGCACGTGCAAAATTTGGATGCGTTGCTTCTCTTCCTTCGACGACATTTTGAAACTGAAGTGCTAATCTCAAAATCAAAATAGAGGCAGGATGCTACACGCACACATCTTCAAAATGAGGGGTATTCAATTTTTTTTGAATGCACGATGAAAGGAAATGCGTCAATTTTAAGTCGACCAAACTTTGATTGAAACACCCTTTACACATTACACATATAACAATAACTTTGTTCGAAAGTTATAATCGTAATATTTCAAAGAAATATTCTTTTACTATTAACAAATTTACTGTTAGATGTATAATGTATTAGATATCAGATTGTTGGGGCAGGTGGCACAATTCCCTGTGGATGAGAGATTTGTGCCTTGCTTTTCAACAGCCATCCTTATCACTCACCTGATGGGAGGATAGAAACAGGATAGGAATTTATTTATGTTAGGGTCGGATTAGCATGAATTGTTAAAATACGGCTTGCAAACACTTTTCCACACTATGATCGTGTAAGGAGGACCCTGCTAAGGTCGTCTGCCAAGAATCCTCGATTTATTAGCCCGACTAGCTGATTTTCCCAACATAGCAGAATCCACCTCCAAGGTTTTCCCAAGCCTCCAAAAATAACTGATCCCAAATGTTCCAAGCAGTGCTGTGCATTTCCATGACGGTTATAAGACTATGACCATCATCTTCTCATGATCATTAGAACTCACGAATGATGGTCGAATACTGTAATGTATACATGACTGATGAAGAGAGTAGAAAAATCAATCACTCAATAATTATCTCTGAGAACGATATGCAAGACAAATTATTTTCAGCATAGTAAGTGTTAACCTCTGTGCATACAGCAAACTTCTTCACGCTCAAAACATCCTCTTTTTTATTTGTAGTACTATCCCTCTTTTCCTCACGGAAAAGTTATTCAATTTTCATAAAAAGGGAATCAACCCAAAAATTTAGTTGATTCACTTTTCAGCGAAAAAAAATTATACTAGTTCAAATGAAAGAGAGAGTGCTTTGATCGTGTTTCTTTTAACGTTGTCATTTTAATAATAAACATTATTGTTATTGTAGTTATGCACATTATTACGCACCAAATTTAAACACTTATAACTCTGGCAATCATTGTCCCATTTTTATTCTTTTGGCACCGTTAGATTCAAAAGTCACCAGCATCATGGATATTATCGGCAACGTCCGTTTGGATTTATCTGGTTCCCGGGAATCCAGGTTGTCGGGGCTGTGGTCCTGCAAGCTATTTCTATTCCATTAAGGGTCATATGCCCACTTGTTCCTAGAACGGCCATTTTGTAACAGGTTCCCATGGGGTCTCAAATGGCCATGAACATATTTAGAAGGAATCGTTGGCATATGTGTATCAAATTCGAGAAATTTCTCCAGGAGGATACTTCCCAACGTTTTGTGGCCATCTGATGATTTGTCACCGAACCGGTTATTCCAGAACAGGTTCCCGTAGTGCCTCAAGTAGCCAGAAACAAACGTAGAAGGAAGCCCTGACAATATTGGTATTAAAATTCATGAACTTTCCCCAGTAGGCTATTTCTCAACGTTTTGTGGCTGATGATTTGTCATTCAGGAACAGGTTACTGTGGGGTTTCAAGTGCCCATTAACAAACCCATTAGGCCATTAGGAAACCCAGGCAATATCGGTTTCAAAATTCATAAAAGGTCTCCAGAAGGATTTTGCTCAACGTTTTGTTGCCAGCTGATAATTTGTCCTCGGAACAGTCATCCGTCAAAACTAGCCACAAAACGTTGAGAAGTATCCTACTGAAGAAATTTCAGGAATTTTGCTACCCATATTGCCAGATTAACCTTCTGAAAATATTCATGGTCACTCAAGACCCCACGGGAACCTGTACCGGGATGACCGTTCCGAAGAACAATTCAGCAGATAGCTAAACGTTGAGAAATATCATCCTAGTAAAATTTTATGAATTTTGATACCTATAATAGCAGGGTTTCCTGCTAAATAAGTTCATGACCATTCAAGGCCAAACAGGAATCTGTTCCGGAATGACCGGCCTGAGGATAAATCATAAGATGGCCACTAAACTTTTAGAAACAGCCTTCTGAAGAAATTTCCTGAATTTTGAAACCCATATTGCCAGGGTTTCCTTTTGAAAATGTTAACGGTCACTCGAGGCCCCACGGGAATCTGACAGGTCCGAGAACAAATCATCAGATGGCCACTAAATTTTGAAAAATATCCTACTGGAGAAATTTCATGAATGTGCATGGTAACTCGAGACACCACGGGAACCTATTACGAAATGGCCGTTCCGGGGACAAATCGGCTTATGGCCCACAATATAATAGACAAAGTTTCTTAAAATGTGTTCAAAGATGTTGACATCCATTCCGTACCGTACTTGTCTTCGTACCGCACCACAGCGCCAGAAACCCGGATCTCCGGGAACCAAATGTATCCGAATGGACGTTGCCGATTATGTCCTTGAAACGAATGAGTTTTTGAATCTAACGGTGTCAGAATAATTAAAATTGGTCAATGATTGCCAGAGTTCCAATGATTTGGGTAAAAAAATAGAAGTCCCCCTTCGGCCCCTGCTACTTTACAAAACGTTCTTATTCAAAAATTTGCCTACCGTTTTTTAGTAAGATGTCAGTGAATTTCAGCTTCCTGTTTAAAAAAAAATGAAATTTGGGAGTGTAAAACCTGCTGAAGGTTAAAGGAAAAAAAAATAACAACGGTGAAGCTCAAGTTGCGGACATATCGCCACTGACTTGGTAATGTCTGCTGATTTTGACGACTAGCGATGACCATCATCATCGTCTGTGCACTAGAGAAGTAAAATGACGGTCAATTCCCGTGTGTGTGTGTGTGTGTGTGTGTGTGTGTTTGTGTGTGTGTGTGTGTGTGTGTGTGTGTGTGTGTGTGTGTTTGTGTGTGTGTGTGTGCGTGTGTGTAATTTAACACTCATTGACCGGCAATGGTATTATGGAAATGGAAGAAATCTGTTTACAACAATCCCTCAAGTGATCATTGGAAGCAGCTTTAATCCGAGAGCTAGAAAGTGATAGCTCTATTGCTGATCCAGCAACCCATTTCAGAATGTCTGGAGAGTCACCCTTATTCCGAGGTTACTTTCACATACAATAAGCCCCGCATGTAAACATTACCGATATCATTTGGATAAGGGCACTGCAACATGTTAAATTTCCAAACCAGACACGTATTTGATATTATTTAAAAATAATGTTATTGTTAAATAGTTATAGTCAGATACAGCTCACCCACGGGCGCTTCCTTAATTACACTCCTTTGTTCATTCGTAAACATGAAAATTCTCGACGTTGATTTGTAATTAGCTTCATGCAATCGTGGCAAAATAAGCGCAAAAATTAACGTTGCCAAACCGCCCGTTAGATATGCAACCTACACAACTACGTGGTGAACGCATCTGAAATTATGTGGCAGCCTTTCACGCACGCATGCGCATTGTCTTTGATTGCTGCTTCTGACAAGCAAATGGCCGTTTTCTACATGCACTGGTCTTCTTTTTTTTCACTCCACACTGCCAATATCATATCCCCGCTATGAGGCGACTCTATAACGAACTTCAAAACTGCAAATAATTATCGATTCACTCGCGACAAAGCGGACAAACACTCAAACTTAAAAATTTATGTCCGAATTTCACAATACTACCACTAATAAATAAAACTAAGCTGCTGTAACTCTTCTTCCGGGTGCGAAGACGAAGCACAAAACAACCAAAAAAATTTGGAAATACTACCGACACTCACACATTTCGGGGGGAATCGATTGTATTCACTACGTCTTTCCCAAAGCACGCCTATATTTAATGATTTTGCTGTAATTTAGAATTAAATAACGAATTATTATTTAATTTTTGTTCGCGAAAACGACGCAGCAAAAACAAAACACGTCAGTTTAGAAGTACGGCTAGCTGCGATCTAATATTACGGTCAATTTCTATGTCGATATATTTATTCTTGGCGATACGATCGTATTAAATAACACATGTACAAGATACAGAAAATGAATGAGAACCGCAAGAGAGAAATATTTCTCGGTTGTCATTTCATTTTAATGAGAAGTTTGAGAGAGTGGGAGGCTGTTCTTTTGCTTTGATTGTTAATTGCAAGAATTTCATTTATTAACTCTAACGCTGTCAGTAATGGAGCTCAGCACTGATTCCAAATCCAAATTTTCCCCTATTTGGTAATCCTAGTTGTCTTCTAATAAATGGTTTCAAAGGGTGTTTCGTTCAAAATTTGGTCGACTTAAACTTGACGTGTTTCCTTTCATCGTGCATTAAAAAATGTTGAACATCCCTCATTTTGAAGATGTGTGCGTGTAGCATCATGTTTCAATTTTGATTTTGAGATTAGCAAAATGTCGTCGAAGGAAGAGAAGCAACGCATCAAAATTTTGCACGTGCATGGCAAAAATCAAAACTACTCTCACGCCAAGTTGGCGAAATTGTTGAATGTGGCTAAATCAGCTGTCACCAACGTATTACATGTGTTCGGTGAACGTTTGTCGACAGCCAGGAAAGCTGGATCGAGGGGAAATCGAAAGCCGGAGGCCACAGCAACGACAAAAAGAGTTGCCCGCTGTTTCGAGCGGAACCCCAACCTCTCCGTCCGAGATGTCGCAAGAAGCTGGGAGTGGCGCCTTCAACCGTGGATAGAGCTAAAAAACGAGGTGGACTGTCGACTTACAAGAAAGTGGTGACTTCAAATCGCGACGATAAACAAAACACGTGTGCCAAAGCACAATCGTGAAAATTGTACTCGACGATGCTGACGAAGTTTGATTGCGTGGTACAGGACGATGAAACTTATGTCAAGGCAGACTTTAAACAGCTCTCTGGACAGGAATTTTATACGGCAACCGGACGGAGAAAGGTAGAGGATATTTTCAAGCACATTAAACTCTCAAAGTTCGCGAAGAAATGTCTAATGTGGCATGTGTACCTGTGGCTTGAAGAGCAACGTTTACATTGCGACCGGAACCGTCAACCAGGAAATTTATCTGAGCGAGTGTCTACAAAAACGTCTACTACCTTTCTTAAAGGGACACAATTGTTCCGTTCTATGTTGGTCAGATTTGGCTTCTTGCCATTATGGAAAAAAGGCCATGGAAGCCATGGCTCGACACGCCAGAGCTCCGCCCAATCGAAAAATATTGGGCCATCGTCAAGTGGAACATTAAGAAGACTCAAAAAGCTGTTGTGAGCAAGAAACAGTTCAAGGCAAACTGGCGTTCTGCGGCGAATAAAGTGGACAAGGAGACTGTACAAAATCTTATGGCAGGTGTTAAACGGAAGACCCGGCAATTCGCATTCGGGTAAAAGGAAGCTTATGTTTAGATTTCTCCTGTATTCTGTATTAACTGAACTTGAAAATCTAGTTGAACACCCTTTATTATGATGCATTAGACGAATTTTAATAAAATCCAGTTCTAGAAACTCTCTTAAGAAGTTAAACGAAAGCAAACATTTAGCTAAGACTTTTCCAGTTTCATAAAATGAAAAATTCTTTACAATTCCCCAATCTGCCTATTTTTAGTGTGTGTGGTGCGTGTGTCCTTCGTGAGACGTCCTTATTTCTATTGTTTTTCCCCTACTAAATACAATCCAGGTTCCCTACTAGTTAGACGTGTGTAGATGTGTGATGGCGATGATGATTCACGTACTTACAGTTTTGCTAGTTTGCTACGTGATCGACCTCAGCTCCCGAAGATGGCTCGTCGGGTGGGGGACGACCGATGACCAACGACCTTACTCGTGTGAAAGGATTGCGCCAGTAGTTTAGCCGATCGGAAAACCGTAGAGACGTAGAGACCGTGTGACGCACATGGGCCTATCTCGAGGCGATAGGGACACCCAGGGTAACCTCGCCTGACAACCACCAATCCACCGAATCGATTTTGTTTCCACGCACTTCTTCCGAGATTCTAACCTCCAAATTCCGGAAAGTCGGAAACCAAAGCCGTTAAACCCAAGGTGCACTGGCCACTACCTCGTGGCTTCTGTTGAGTATAAGGAGATTTTATCATCACACACACAATAGTCGCAAATCCACTGAATTATACGTTTTATTCTTTCTCGACGTCGACTTTTTCTATACCACTCCGACTCACATCTATCACTTCTCTATAATCAAATCAATCAAGTTACTAGATCAAATCTTCTTAAAATAATGACTCTTACTTTCCTATTAAAGTTTTCTAACGTTTACATTCCGGCAGTTAACCGAAACATTCGCCATGGCGGACGAAAACATGCGTGTAAGCATGTTCTTGAGTTCTTTTTTCGGTTTATTTATCAATCTCTCCACAGTTTTCGCGACAAAATTCTAGGAGTAGATCTTACGCTTCAGGTTGACCCAAAAATTCTCGATGGGACACTGCTGAGGTACCACATCGATATTCAGCTGCTCTATCTCCTCCAACGATCGCTTCGAGCAGTGGGCCGACGCCAGATCCAACCAGAACATCGCGTCCTTCGCCCTTATGGTATTTCTTGATGAACGACGCCACTTCTGGCAGGCATTTCGAGCTATAACTTTCCCCGTTCACGGCCAGTCCAGAGCGAAAGAAGTGCGGTTTTGTCATCCCCTTCTCGCTGATTGGCAGCCACAGTAGCACCTTCTTGGGGAACTTGGTGTGTGAGATGAACATCACCTCGGAGCTCACTTTCTTCGTGGGGGAAGTAAAATACGAAGTGCCGGCCAGTTGTTGCCATCCAGGGAGAGCTAGGTCTCGTCATCCATCGCCACCGCCAAGTCGCGATTCGCCGGGAAAATCGAGTTGACAATCTTATTCAGCCGCTGTCGCTGCGTCATTGCCAGTGGACGTGACTTCCGCCTCCTGACATGTATGTTCATGTTCGCCAGGTACTTTTTCACTGTTTGGCCGGTTAAACGGACCTCCCGGCCAAGCGCACGCAGCGATGTATCTATTTTTCTCTGGGCCTTCCTCTTAAACATCCTTTGGAGCTTCTTGTCACTCAGGCTCGTCGGCCGTCCGGAGCCGGGCTTTCTTTCGATGCTCTGATTGTTGTCTAATAGTGCCAAGATGTTGTAGATGCGTAGAAACGGGCGAATCTGGCGTTCACAAAGTGCCGCACGATGTCCCTTTTCGACGCTGCGCGGTGCTTTTCTTTGAATAGAGTTGCTTCACTCATTTTCCATCACGGTTAGAGTTCGTATGATAGAGCTGTCAAATTTTGCCTGCTCACTCATGGGTTACTATGATTAATGCTGCATGGGTAGTTCGTCAGTGTGCAAGACAAACTTGCACATCCATTATAAACCATAAAGTGTGACAGCCATGCGGCAAAACATCAATTTTAAATTTTAATATATTTCACAATACCTGATAATTTGGAAGACCTGAAATTTCGATAACCTGAAACCAATTTATATGCAAACATATACTATCATAACAACATAAAGTGATAAAAAAATTTACCTCAATGTCCATTTTATTAGGATGGATCTAATGCAAGGATGACCCCAAAGGACGCTGCAACTACAAACCTAATGTAATTAGTAAAATTCTCAATGTGACCTCCAGGCACAGGATCCTCTGTAGCAGGTGGAAAAACTACTTGATGTGATATGTGGACTTGATGTCCACAATTGAATTGACTCTTTGATTCGGGTCTTGACCAAGAATTTCTACTGAGCCCTTGCGGCAGAATAAGCCTGCCAGTTCAGCGCAAGGAAACGGAACAAAATACCATTAGCTGCATAAAACTTGAGGTTGTCTTACGAGTTGGCAAATAAATTACACACAATCCACAGGATACCAAAGACAACTCCGTGCGAAACAGAGTAATAATTAAATATCCATGGTGTGTGGCCCTCGAACAACAAAGCGTCACGAACTTGACATTCGTCTTACAAGTTAGATCATTAGTAGAAAATTATTTCGCACATTAATCCGCCTTCAGCTAATTGTTAAGGCTTATCTACAATAACCGCGTCAGCGCGACATGCCCGATTTGAGTACCAGCTAAATTGTTTTTTCTATGACACTTCATTTCCATCCTACATTAGTTCCATAAGTAAACGGTAAAAAAAAAGTCGGTCTTGCCATGTTGCCACTTTGCTGCGCCGCAAATGTCACAGCCCTTAGCCTGATTGCGACATTTTTTTTTTTTTTTGACAAACGTGTGTTACTATGGTGGTATTAATGGTCGTTTGCCACAATTTGCTATCCCAACAATAAGTTTTACACTTGAGCATCGGTTAGTGGAGTGTGAACAGACGAGCGTAAAGCATTCATAAACGTTAATAAGCTGTTACTACTGACTCTACTGCCGGAAAGACCACCAGAACAGGCAAAACTTCTAAAACTTTTCCTCGTTTTGTTTGTGATACACTCAACTCTGGTTTAACGCGAATTTTGTGGAATTTTTTTGTGTTTTAGTAATCTCAACTTCTAACGAAATTCAATTCAGTTTGTTCAAGAAAATCACTGAAAAACAATTCCTAAAAATCACTGTGCGATGTTCAGAATTATTAACGATGGCAGTGGGAGAGCAAAGTTCGCGTAAAATCAAAACAGAGTGTAGCTATTACGAAAAAATTATTGACAAAAACGAAAGCGCTCTCCCTGGCCAACAAGCAAACAAACGAGAAAGCAAGCGAGTGACAGCTGGGGGCAAAATCATTTCGAGCTAATACGATTTTTCGTGTTCTCCGTGTTCGCGTGAGTCATGAGGAACGAGCAAATACAGACGACGACGGATCCCGAGGAGCAGCTTTGCTGGGAAAAGTCTTACATACGTCGCCTAACGATGATCTAACGCTTCGCATTTGTCATGCTGTGTTTACAAAACACACTTGTTGCTCACGGCGTTCCCCCGAATAAGGAGGTATTGGGTGGTGTCTTCACTGATCGCACCATTTTTCCTAAGGCTGATTCCAACGAATGTAACAGGTAAATGTCAATTAAATTAAGAATTTCAGAATTTATGAATCGGTGGATTCTAAATTGAATGTAATCATCCGGATCCTTTATTCACTGTCGAGTTCTTATTGTCAATCCATAAGCGTAAATCGCTGGTTGTATGATTCTCTAGATTTCTACTACCTCCCTGTTATTTTTTAGCTGTAGGAACAACTAGAGGCAACGATCCGTGAGCCATGATTTATTGACTGTTAATATCAAAGCCGTATCATCCGGTTGCTTGAAAGCCATGCATGAAAGAAGAGAGAAGCTACCCAAGAGTTTAGCATCCTACGTATTCTTCTTCTTTTTTCTTGGCATTTTGATGCTTATCGTTATTCACAATTAACTTATTGCCTGCTCTCAACTCAAGTATATTTCAAATATGTGATTCACAATAGTAGGTAATTTACGTTTAACGAATACTATCTATAATCTGTGCCCGGGTTGACAATTTCTATTCAAGAAATTTCAAAGCCCAGGCCAGAAATCGAACTCACACACCTCCAATGTGGTGTTGCTTTGGAGATGCCCTTTTATCGACTAAGCTAAGGAAGTATCTTACATATGCATGTAATATCAATCACCTCCTCGTTTGATTCAACGAAGAAGTAGAATTTAATATTACACTTACGATCATGTAAACGTCAAGCGTATAACCTTCTAAACATCTCCTTTTGCCTCCGCACATATGGTTTATACTACTCGGGACATCCGCGCGCTAGGAGCAAAATCTATTTTTAATATACATACATACCCGGAATTCTCGGAGGAAGCTTATAAAAGCACTCTTCACTTTTGACTAATATTATTCCCGCGAACCGAATCGATAACAAAGGGTGTCGAATTTAATTATCCACGCACGCTGCGATGGTATGAATATATCGCATCACCAACCAGACGTTCTCTGTTCTGAAATTAATTTAATTTATAATCACCTCTTCCGGAGGAAATTGTCAATTTGGGTAGTAAGCGAAAACAACCATCACATAAAATTGATCGTTTCGACGGTTTGGGGCAGGAAAGTGCGTTGTATCTCGAGGAGAAGTACAAATTTGACACTTATATGAACAGTACTTAAATCTTATACTAAAAACGAAAATACTGGATGTTGTTACCATACCACGTGCGTTTTCTTCTTCTTTTCCGATTAATCTGCTTCTGGAGTTCTAGTTGCATTTTCACAGTTGAGTAATTCTCTGTCAAACCAGGCCGCCATTGACATGAGGTCTTTTGAAATTGAATTTTTTGTCCTTGATTGATCGAAAGTGGTGTAAAAATGAGAATGGCACTTTCCTCAATTCAAATTGACGGAACCCTCACTCGTCAGGGGATCAAACAGGTTTGGAAAACGATCGAGTTTGCGCAATTCGGAACCTGCGTATCATGCCTTATCTCTTGAATTTGCTTCAAAACATCTTATGAACAGCATGTTTCTAGAAAGAAAAAAAAGTAGGGCTTCAATTTGGCAAGAAAAAAAATTTACCGCCATTTTGGATTTGGCCATCATTTTAAATTTTATCAGGAAAACACATTTTTCACTATGTTCGCAACCCTGATTTTTATTTTTTTTACCACCATAAAAAAGCTGAGAAATGGAATCAGTCAGATGAAAATTGTGAAAATCTGTGCGCAAATGGTGTGTGTGTGTGTGTGTGTGTGTGTGTGTGTGTGTGTGTGTGTGTGTGTGTGTGTGTGGTTTAGACCATGGCATTTTCAAACGGCGCCATGCCATGGTCGTTCTTGGTGGCGGCGTGGATCGTCACGGGCATAAATTATCCCCTCATTATTTTTTATGCTAATCCCTGCAAACTGTTTTGCTCTTTCGTGCACTATAAAGACTATAGGATCACTTCAAATCTTATATTTTGGTAGAAGGTCCGGATATCCATAGTGATATATGACTTAGATCGATGAATTGTGTATGCGTGTATGTGTTTATGTCGGAAGTGTTTTTTTTTTTTTTTTTTTTTTTTTTTTAGACGGGATGGAAAATCTGCAGCCAGACACCTGAAGAACTCAGGGTGTGGGGATGAGGGTGCCAACTCCTCGACCCACTAAAAACCCACCCGTGCCTTAAGCCTTTCTCCTCCCCGGAACCACCTTTCGGTATTACTTCGGGAGGGGCTTTGTGCTAATTAAGCACCCACTATGTCTAACTACTTAGGTCTTCAGTAGTTAGGTCGCCCTTTCGACCTGCCTTTGGTCGTTTCGCCATTTCACTTGAGATCGAGGACAATCTGGGAGGCTGCTACGCATACCGCGTCCCAGATGTCCCGGTCTTGGCACATCCTCGGGACCAAATTATCCGAGTCGTGTCGTGACCGCTTACGGCCATCATGCCGGATCTCGCGCCGTCGAAGCGAGGACATGTGAAGAATACATGTTCCGCGGTTTCCTCTGCTACCGCGCACTCGGTACATGCGGAGGACTGTGCATGCCCATATTTGTGCAGATATTGTCCAAAGCACCCATGGCCTGACAGAATCTGCGTTAAGTGGAAGTTAACCTCCCGTGTCGCCTACCGACCCACCCGGATAGTTCCGGGATTAGTCGGTGGGTCCACCGACCTTTGGTGGAGTTATTCCATTCCCTCTGCCACTTAACCATTGATGCGGCTCTAGTGGTCTTTCGAATACCTCTTGTTCCACGTTGCTCGAAGCACTCTGCATCCTCTTTATGACGATGCCTATTGGCATCATCCCCGCTAGGACACAGACCGCGTCGCGTGATACCGTTCGGTATGCACTAACCACTCTGTAGGCACATTAGCCTGTGTGTACTCTCTAGCTTACCTAGGTAGCACTTCATGTTCAAGGCGGTGATCCATGCCGGCCCGCCGTACCTGGCATGGACAGGGCGACACTGGCCAGGAGTTTACGCTTACTCCCTTGCACCGCCGAGCTATTCGACATCATGCGGGATAATGCCGAGATAGCCATGGAGGCTTTCTTGTAAGCGTAATCGACGTGGCTGGTAAAGGACAGCTTATCGTCGATCATGACCCCAAGATACCTCAGAGATCTCTTCGATTCAATAGTGCAATTGCTCTGCACTAATCGTAGCGTATTGTTCGATTTTCGGTTGTTGACAACCGTGACCTCAGTCTTATGGTGAGCTAGCTCCAGTTTTTTGGAGCGCATCCATCTCTCCACAATGCCGATGGAGTGTGAGGCCGTCAGCTCCACCTCCTCGATGGATTCACCACATATTTCCAGGGTGATGTCGTCCGCGAACCCGACTATCTTCACCCTGCTCGGGAACTTTCGAGCCGTAACACTTCGTCGTACATCGTGTTCCATAGCACCGGACCCAGGATCGAACCTCGTGGGACGCCTGCGGTGATATGTACACGTTTCTGACCCTCCTCCGTGTTGTACACCAGTACGCGATTCTGGAAGTAGTTTCCAGAATCTTGTACAGGTACCCAGGAACCTGTAGGCGCTGGAGCGAGTCGGCAATAGCCACCCAACTGGCGCTGTTGAAGGCGTTTCTCACGTCAAGGGTGACCACTGCACAGTAGCGTACTTCGCCTCTTGCGCTGGATTGCCACCTCAGCCGTCTTGGTGACGGACAGGATGGCATCCACCGTCGACTTCCTTTGCGGAAGCCAAACTGATTGTCCGACAGACCGCCTGTACCCTCCGTGTACGTTGTCAGTCTGTTGAGGATTACCCTCTCGAGCACCTTACCCGCTGTATCCAACAGACATATAGGTCTATATGCCGATGGATCTCCTGGTGGCTTCCCTGTCTTTGGTAGCAACACAAGGTTCTGAATTTTCCAGGCGTCCGGGAAGACGCCCTCGTCCAGACACTTTTGCATCACCACCCTGAACATTCCGGGATCCAGCAAGATAGCCGTCTTGACGGCCAGGTTCGGGATACCATCAGGTCCCGGCGCTTTGTTCACCTTTAGCGACTTTGCTATCGCAATGAGTTCGTCATTCGTCACCGTCGCCTCGTCGCCGGCCCCCGTTGTGCCGTTATCAATGCCCACGTGGTCGCGGGTGTTCGGCGGGGCCGTCCACCCTTCCGTCGCTATGACAGCGTTAAGGTCTGGGATACTGGAACGCTGGTCATGGGACAAATCTACGGCGGCGGGGGGCCATGGACTCGGGTCGTGGCTCGGAAAGAGTCCCCCAACGATCACCTGCAGCAGCTCTGATGAACGCTCGGTTGGAGCCGCCGATCCCCTGGTTTTGGCCATTACTACCCGATAGGCGTCACCCCACGGGTTCGCATTGGCCCTCTGACACAGACCCTCGAAGCAGGCTCGCTTGCTGGCCTTTATCTCCCTCTTTAGAGCGGCCTTCGCGGCGACAAGCACCTCTCTGCGCTCGATTCTATCGGCGTCTGACCGCGCTCTTTGCATCCTCCGTCTAGCGTGGAGACAAGTTCTTCGGAGGTCGGCGATCGACTCTGTCCACCAATACACCGGCGATCTTCCATTCCTCGGTTTGACTTCCTCGGCATGGTCGCATCGCACGCTCGTGTAAGTGCCATCACAAGTCGTTCGCCGCAAGGTTCCTGGGTTTCGCGTAAAAACCGTTCCCTCTCAAGCGCCTCTTTAAAAGTTTCTACATCAAAGTAGGACGTCCTCCATCTGCGGGCGAATGGAGTGGATGCTACTCCTTCCGCACGCTGCCTTGTATTGTGGACGATACAATAACGAACCGCCAAGTGGTCGCTATGGGTGTAGCCATCATCCACCCTCCAATCGTTGAGCAGCCCAGGACTGCTGAAGGTAACGTCGATTATCGATTCCGCTCCATTTCTGTGGTATGTACTCTTGGTACCCACGTTGGCTAGGTCCACGTTGAGCCCAGCCAAGGCCTCCAGAAGAATCTGGCCCCTGGGGTTGGTAAGGCGGCTCCCCACTCGGTCGCCCAAGCGTTGAAGTCCCCTGCTATTACCAACGGGTATAGGCCAGTTAGCTCACTTGTCATACGGTCGAGCATGCTTGAAAACAGTTCAATCGACCATCTTGGCGGTGCGTAGCAGCTGCAGAAGAACACCCATTCACTTTTACAACCGCGAAGCCTTCATTGGTGGAAGACACAACCTCCTGAACCGGGTACTTGCCCGTCGTCCATAATGCCGCCATATTGGACCTGTCCGTGACCCAATTGCCGTTGCCGGCTGGGACACGGTATGGGTCGGAAACTATGGCGATATCCGATGCCGACTCGCGAACTGACTGACACAACAGTTGCTGGGCGGCCTCACAGTGGTTCAGGGTTTAGTTGTGTGACCCGCATCATGGTTGGCTCTGTTGGTTTACCCTTGGCGGCCGGGCACTTCGTCCCCCCCATGACGTGCTTATCGTCCGGTTTCCCGGCACACATCAAGCATTTGGGGGACTTTTGCAGTCCCGCGCCTTGTGGCTTGTGCTGCCACACCTTCTGCACATGTTGCTCCTATCTGGGCCTTTGCATTCCCAGGACATGTGCCCGCTTTCAGGCATCTAGCATGCCTTCGGCGGCTGGTGTAGGCTGAGCGGGCATATCGACCATCCCACCTTCACCTTCGCCACTTTCAACGCCGCGTCTGCGTCGACTGCCGCTACCCTTATGGTTGCAACCTGGGTCCCAAGCGGACCCTTCCGCAGTCGTATGTCTGCGGTGGCAACCTCAACCTTGCACTGCTTCTTAGTGCAGTGGAGATCTCGTCTACCTCGGTGATCTCATCCAGGTTTTTGCACTGGATCGTCACCTGTGAGACGAGGGCGCGTACCTCCACACCCTCACCTAAGGCCTTTCTTGCCAGGTCTCTGCAGCCGGACCCTTCGACTGGGTAGACTTCTTTAGCTCCAGGAGCATCTCGCCGGTGCGGGTACGGCATATACTCCGCACGTCGGCTCCCAGGCTCGCCAAATTAGCGTCCCCGCGCATCGCTTTCAAGACCTCCGAGTACTTAGACGCGTCGGTCTTGACGATGAGGGCCTCACCGCGGTTGCGCTTGCGGGCCACCTGTCGCTTATCCTTTTCTTTTTCGATCTATTCCTATTTCGGACCTTTTTCCATTGGCCCTCACTGCCATTCCCGTGGTCCTCCTCGTTCTCCTGCTAGCTTCCGGGTGCTACCTGCGGTTGCTGTATGGGGGCCCTACCGCTCGGGCCCTTCGGCGCTTGAGACAACTCTTGAGCTGGGATTCGCACCTTCAGCGCTGGGCTCCACGTCAGGCCTCTCTTTGCGGCCCGTTAAATCCGGTCGCCGGATGGACCCTCTGATCCCGCCGCCGCGTTCGCAGGTTCTCTTGCCTGTAGGGGCATCCGACACGATGCGCTTCTTAGAAGCGCCCGGTGCCGTTCGCCCGGGACTGCCTTAGCCGCTTAGGAGCTCCTGCGTCCATGGTAGATGGGGTGAGCCTCCGACGGAGACGCCCACTTCCGTCGGGTCTGCTTCGAGGCTATCTCCCGCCCTTCCGTAGTAACTAGCCATGCCACGGCGCTTTGCTCGGCAACTGGCAACGGCGGCTTGCACCGTAAGGCAGCCCAAGGAAGGCTCATTTTCATGTCCTTAGCGATGTTGCAACGCGATGACGTGAAGTCAATGATCGCGTCCAACTGCTCGGACACCTCTACGACCGTGGGGATGCTTTCCACATCTCATCCATGGCCCGGATGAGTCCCGGCCCAGTCCATGCCACGCCTAGCCTGGCGGCACCTGCTTCTGATGCCGTGGCACCTCCACGGGTGTCGGACACGCCGGATCCCACCATTTTCCTTGTTGGGGATCTCGCTAGAGCTGCCTTTAGCGAACGGGTTCGCTTTCTCCTTCGTCTTCTCCTCTGCCTCTGTATTCTCCTGATTTTTTTGGTTTTTCATTTTCATTTTTATTTTTATTTTTGTTTTCCTCCATTCTGTTGGGTCCCCCTCCAGCCGCTATCCAAGCCCACGTGGAGTAGTCGCCTTCTTGATCCCATGGTTGTCTATGCAAGCAGGGAGGCCATGCTAGGGTTGACACGGCCCTTCATGGGGAACCGTGTTCAGAGCCGGATCGGCGTAAGACAGGTATAGGGTCATCTGAGCCTACTCCCGCCCGACTGGCGAGGTCGGGCGGTGGAGAATGAAAAGTACTGGAGGCCTGCCACGGTTTTAGTGGGACGGAGACAGCCTGTGCCGAAGGGAACCCCGCCGTTTCCTGCGCGGTGTCACCCGGCAGTACTAAGGGGGTCGACTCAGTTGCCAGCCCGATTGCACGGTTCCGCTCGTTTTCCTTTCACAGCCAGTTGCCATAATTGGGGTTTTACTGACATCCACCCCAATGCGCCCAATGACGCTCCCTCCGTAGTTAATTTAGCCGTTAAGGGGAGCCTAACGTTTCCAGGGTGCACCGCGCGGAGGCGAACTACTTCCACACCCCCAAGTGTGCGCGTGTATTCCATTACAAGTGTACACCACTTATGAAAGGAACGACAAAGCTTGTGACCGATAATGCAAACCTTTGCTTTAAATGTGTAGACTGTCTATCTGACCAGTGTTGTGGTGGGCAAGAAGATGCGATCTCGGATGCTAAGCGGATGGAGGAAGGAATGAAAAAACATTCGGACTCGATCACTTGCATGCGAGATCAAATTTCTGCCCAAATAGACAACGCGTTGAAAAACGGGATGGAACATTTGAGACAAAGTATAAAAAAGTCTTTTGATGAATTAATCTGTGAGAAATTCGATGCTATGACATGTTCAGTTTTGGAGATTAATGCGCGAAAAAGTTTAGCTGTAATGAATGATACCCGCGCGCGGTCTGAGGCGATTCATTCCGAATCCGATCTGTTGCAAATTGGCAAAAAGCGTAAAATTCAACCAAGCGATAACGATGCAATTGATGATGTTTTTCAAGGCAACGCAACTTTTGCGGATGTCGTAAAGAGGCGCAATGAAAATGTAAATGATAAAAGTAAAGAAAATAGTAATATTAAAGGTACTAGCAGTAAAAAAAGCAATCGTAAGGCTCGTCCGGTCATTGTGATCAAACCAAAAGAGTCCAAACATGCTTGCGATGATTTTTGAAAACTAAATTAGATCCAAAAACACACAAAATTAGTAATTTTAGGCAAGGTTGCGGCTTATCATTTTTGACTTATCCATATTCATTTGCCGATAGCTCTTCTCAGAAGCACAATTTCAAAATATAATGTATGATGAACTTATGGTGCTTGAGTAGACCTACAACTTGGTTTAACAATGCATAGCTCTATCTCTTATATCTGAGGAATAAGACCGTATATTCGCAGTGATCTTCGCGATGAAATTCGCGGTGAAGATCACGCGATTATCATCGTGAAGATCACTGTGAATATACGCTCTCATGTCGAAGATATAGGAGTTAGAGCAATGTACTGTTAAACAAAGTTGTAGGTCTACTCGTGCACTACAAGTTCATCATACATCATATTATCAAATCGACCCTCTGAAAGGAGATATTGACAAATGAATATGCCTGAGTCAAAAATGATAAACCGCAACCCTGATTTTAGGAATGGAAAAGATGGTGCCATTATTGTTGAATGTGCCATCGGAGCAAATGTAACTAATGTGAAAAATGGTATTGAAAGCAATCTGGGTGAAAATTATAGTGCTGTTGTTCCCACGTCGGTGCCAAGATTGAAAGTAGTGGGCATGAGCCGTCAATTATCCTCCGATGTTTTCATAGACTATTTGAAAAGTCAAAATGAAAACATCGCAATAAATGATGTAAAAGTAGTTAGAGTTTACGAAAATCCACGGTTCATTTACAAAAAGTTTAGTGCGGTAATTGAAGTCGATTGGGATACATATAACTGTATGTTAAAAGCAAATGAAGTAAATATAGATTTTGATCGGTGCTTTGCGTATCCTGACATTAATGTTCTGAGATGCTTCAAATGTGGAGAATTCGGACATAAGAGCATTGATTGCAAAAACTGTGATAAATGCTCTCGGTGTAGTAAAAACCACAAGACATCGGAGTGTACGTCAACTGTTTTGAAATGTGTTAATTGTTTGAAAATGAATAAAGAACGTAAAATTAACTTGGACGTAAACCATGCCGCATTTAGCTCTCAATGTTTGGTGTACAATAGACTTTTTGACCAAAAGAGAAGCAGCTTACGTTTCAATAAATAGCAACCGAGTTCCAGGCAGAATGGTAATCAATTTAATTTTTTGTATTTCAATATTGCGGGGTTGTCTACAAACTACGTAGCATTACGTCAGATTGTAGAAGAAAAACGTCCACTTTTGGTTTTGTTAGCAGAAACTCACATTGTTGAAATTGAAGCCTTTGATCAATATTGCATTCCGGGATATAATGTTGCTGCATGTTTATCACATTCTAGACATACTGGCGGTGTTGCAATTTATGTCAAAGAATCAGTTCAATTCAATCTTCGCCACAACGAAATGGTTGATGGTAACTGGTTCTTGGGCATAACAGTTGTACGTGGCATGATGATGGGTAACTATGGTGTTTTATATCACTCTCCCAGTTCTAGTGACCAGCGTTTTATTGAAATTTTAGAGAACTGGCTTGAGGTATTTCTTGATTCGAGTAAATTAAATATAATTGCTGGTGATTTCAATATAAATTGGCGTGATAATAATAATTCGAATCATTTGAAGCATTAAGCTAACTTTTTCATTTTGAGACAAACGGTAGATGAATATACGCGAATTTCCAGGCACAGTAGAGCTTTGATTGATCATGTTTATTCTAACTTTGATTCTGTTTGTTCAGTTGTCGATACTGATTTGAAAATAACCGATCATGAGACAGTAGGTATTAACGTAATTGAGAATAACTTGAATAATAGCGATGATTTAGTGAAATTGAAGTGCTGGAGGAAATATTCAAAACAGGCGGTTTCTAACCTTGTTCAGAGAAGCGTGGATTTTCCAATCGCGAGCGGTAGTTTAGATGAGTCTGCAGCTGTTCTTACTAATACCATGAAAACGTGTACAAATAAGCTAGTTGAACAAAAATGTTTTTCTTTGAAGAACTCGAACAGCTGGTACAATTTGGATCTTTTACGTCTTAAACGTAAGAGGGATAAATTGCACAAAAAGTTTTGTAGATCTAATAGTGATAATCATTGGAATAAGTACACAATCGCGCGGAATAAATATTCACAATCCATTAAAAAAACTCGTTGTGAATATATACAGAGGAAAATTGATCGACATCAAAACTACAGCAGAGAGTTATGGAAAATTTTGAAATCATTATTGAAACCTAACAATTGCAGACCGCGGTCCATAACTTTTGAAGGCACAATAGAACAGTCTGAACAAGCAATTGCATCTAAGTTTAATGATTATTTCGTCAATAGCGTTTCATTGATCAACCAATCAATTGAATTGGTCGATGAACCTGATGAATTAAACCAGCCAGTTAATATTAATTGCAGATTTGAAGGTTTTCACCCCATCACAATAGATGAACTAAGAAATATTTGCTTTTCATTAGGAAAATCGGCTGGAGTAGATAATGATTAACATAGAGTTATTCAAGATTGCTTTCATGTCATTGGTCACACTTTACTGGACCTTATTAATGAATCATTGCAAACTGGGCACGTGCCTGAAGTGTGGAAAGAATCGTTGGTTGTTCCGATTCAAAAGGTTGCTGGGACGATTAAAGCCGAAGAGTTTCGTCCTATCAACATGTTGCACACATTAGAGAAAATTTTAGAGCTTGTTGTGAAAGGCCAGTTGATACAATATTTGAATAGTAACTCTTTGTTGATTTCGGAACAATCTGGCTACCGGGAAGGCCATTCTTGTGAAACCGCGTTAAATTTAGTATTAGCAAAATGGAAAGATAACTTAGAGAGTAAACAAACAATTTTTGCTGTTTTTTTGGATCTGAAACGCGCTTTTGAAACAATTTCTAGGCCCTTGTTGTTGAAAGCATTAAAGCGCTTTGGAATTTCGAGTACTGCATACAGATGGTTTGAAAGCTATTTGTCTGACAGAACTCAAAGGACTGTTTTTAATGATTCTGTTTCCAGTCCCGTGGGAATAACCTTGGTGTGCCCCAGGAAGTGTATTAGGCCCCTTCTGTTTATTATGTATATTAATGACATGCGACGTGTTTTACGATTTTGTGACATTAATCTGTTTGCAGATGACACTGTGTTGTTCATTGCAGCTAAAGATTTAAATGAAGCCGTTACCCATTTGAACGAAGATTTGCGTTTTCTAAGTAGATGGTTGAAATGTAAGCAATTGAAATTGAATATAAGTAAAACTAAATTTATGGTAATTTCACAGAATCGAGTAAATGAGAATGTCTCAGTTACGATTGATGGTGAGACAATTGATCGCGTTCGGGAGATTAAATATCTTGGCGTGATTATTGATGACAAGCTAAAGTTCAACGCTCACATTGACAATGTCATCAAGAAAATTGCCAAGAAGTATGGAATTCTATGCCGATTAAAAAACGATTTAACTACTTGCAGTAAAATACAGCTAAACAAATCAATCATCTCCCCTCATTTAGAGTTTTGCCCTTCTATTTTATTCTTGGCCAACCAAACACAAATATTGAGGTTACAGCGTTTGCAGAATAAAATAATGCGCTTGATTTTAAAATGTAACAGATTCACTTCCTCGACTTTTATGTTAGACGCTTTACAATGGCTATCAGTGAAGCAAAGAATTGTGTATTTAACTATGGTGTTCATTTTTAAAGTAGTAAATGGTTTGCTTCCTCGATATTTGTGTGATCGAATTGAAAGAGGAAGTGATTTTCATAGATATAATACTAGAAACGCGGATGAAATAAGAACACCGAAATTTTTGACATGTGCTTCACAAAACTCATTATATTTTAAAGGAATAAATGTTTTCAATTCGATGCCAAGACACATTAAACGTGCACCAACACTTTCAGAATTTAAAAGACTATGTATTTCACACGTTAAAACTGTATTTTGAGCAGCAAGCGTAAATTATTTTTTTTCCAATATTTATGAAGATTGTACCTGACGATGTTTTACTATTATAAAACGGATTATTTTGTGTGGACCATTTCTTGTACATTTATGTTGCTTTTTTTGTAAAAATGAAGAATGTATCTGACGAAGTTTTTTACAAACGGATTATAATGAGTTGGCTATTTTATTTTTAAATTTTATTTTTTCACATTTACAATACTACAATACTCACTATTTTGTTCGTCACAATGATGATGATGGAAATTTGTATAATGTTGTGTTAGTTTAAAAAAATAAAAAAATAAAGAAAGTAGTCTACAATTGTTTGAGCCTTGCGCGCGGTATACAGATATGATGGACTTCTTTTTGAATTCGTAAAAAAAAATTGGCATTTGATGCTTTAGGGTACTATGAAATAGTAGCGTGTTGTCTGGCTGAATGTCGGGGAATTCTTCGTCAATTCTTTTGTGGTTGAAAGTAAAAGTTTGACTAATGCCGGTCCAGAATTTTTTCGGTTTGGAAATTTTCTCGATCTCTCTGATTGAGGATATCCGTGGTCAGTCCAAAACTAAGGTGGCGGTTCCATTAGTGTTGGAACCTCTGACTCTGTAGCGGGCAAGATCGGATATTGGCTTGCCTTTTGATAATGTCCTTTTACTGGATTCTGTGATCTGAATTGCAACAGAATTTCCTGATCGCTGGGAATACTTGCGAACTTTTGTGGTTAACATCAAAGCTTTTCACGATTATGTCGCTGTGAAGCAAATGGATACTTTTGAAGAAATTTATATCTGTAGATGAAATCAGTTCGTTTTTTTTTGCATAACTGTTTTGAATTGTTACCAAATTAATTATCTTAGAGATAAAATCGTCTAGCTCAAACCTTTGTAGGGGTAAGGGTGGGACCATCATCATCATCATCATCATCATACTTTTGTTACTTAGTACCTTTTGAAAAGATATACAAAAAATGATAATACACTAGAGTCGCTTACTTCGCATTTTTTTACGGGGTTGTCGGAATTTGACGTGGTTTGCGGAAAAAAATACGCGGTTTTCGTTATTCACGCGAGTAGATACCGTTCGCTTAAATTTGATCGAAAACGCGTCTCAAACCTAACTTTTCTCGCTTGTTACAAAGATTTTGTAAATAACTGGTTTTTACGCGGATCCAGGAATTTACTCGGTTTTTTTTTAATTGTAGTTTTTTTTCATCGCATTCATTCCTGTGTAAAAAGTAACTTCAATGAATACGATTTATAGCGTGTAGATGCACGTATAAACTGGAACGTTTGGATTGGTGACACTTCGCAGCGAGATGTAAATTCTCGATCAACAATAGAATAAGGCCTATCTACATTTGTAAACAAAATTTCGGAGCCCGTTTTCTCTTAAGCCATAGGCCATCCACGCAAACCAATACCATAATCATGTAGGGAAAAGTTTCTCTACACGATGATGCTACAGATTTGCGTGTGTAGCCTATGGCTTGCGAGAAAAAAAGCCTCAGAAGTGTATGTTTACAAATGTTGATAGGTCCTTTTCCATTTTTGGTCAAGAATTGGATTGAAGGTATTAGTTAATGTCTAATGTATTGAGCTGATAAATTGTGTAATTAGAAAGAGCAGCTCAAAATACAAGCGATAAAGTTAGAAAGAAGCGTAATCGGCAAGTATCTGGTAGCAATCATGCCCAACATAACCTTAAAAATCGATTACGAAGGCAAGCCTACATTCCAAAAAATCTTCAATGTGCTGCCTATGGTTGATGACTGTGTGTATATATATATATACAATCCAACGCCCACCGTCCGGCAGTGATTTTATGGAAGAAAAATGTTTGCAGTTTAACGAACTGTTGTCGACTCGACAAACATTTTTAGCCCGGAAGTGGAATGTGATAGCTCTGTTGGGTTCTAGTTACTCACGTCCATTCCGAGGTCACTTTTACTGACAACACAAGCCCCGCATAAACACAGTACAAACATCAAATGGATAAAGGTACTGTGCATACACTCCCATCCTCAAATCTTATTATTTTGAGGATGGCACATATTTAGTAGTATCGTTCAAATTCAGATAGATCTCACCGGATATTGTTGCTGATGTTCAGTCTTCATTTGGACGACTTCCCTGTGATGCTAAAGGAAGCATTTATGTTTCTACAGAAGTAGCACTCCGCTATTCGCCTAATATTTTCACATCATCCTTTTTCCAATACGTACTTGAGTAGCAGAAAGAACCCGCTACTTGAAGTGCATACAACAGTGACAATATCTTAGCTATCGCTGGCAGCGGATTAGTCTTGAGAAGGCAAACCGTCTTCGAGTTCTCAGCATGTATACCTATCGGTAAGTCAGATTATTTCACTTTCTAATGAGACACAGAAAACCGAATAAACCTAAAAAGGAAAGGGGGAAATTACGAGACTGTCAACACGGTAACAATTGATTGCGTTCTTCTCTTCGTTCTCTCAATGGTTCCTAGAATATCAGACCGTAGTTAGCTCTAAGAGTAGACGTCCTATTTTGGATCACATTATCCCACTCTCCATTTGAGAATCAATAATGTCCTACTTTCTGAGATCCTGGATGCTTGATTACACCGGATACTAGTTTACCATTCATGTATATTAATCTGTTTCATTGATAAAAAGTAAACAGGTTCTCTTGTTACGTTGACAGTATGGTATGCGTATAAATAATAATTATAAATCTTTTCTCTAGATTCTGGAAACGCTATGCAATGCCCCAGGCTGTGTTGCGTGGTATGAAGTACCCTGATATGTACTACTTATAGCGAAAACAGGAAGAATTATTGCCCATGTCGAAACGTTTTGTATCACGCGGTATAGATTAAAGGGTGGCTGAAGTATTACGATATCTTATAAAAAAAACATAGCCACAAAAATATCATACCATTACTCCCTATCCCATCTGATAATATCTCAAAGTCCTTGGTAATTGAAATTCATGACAACTGACTCGTTACTACAGTTACTGAAATTAGACATATGTCTGGTAAAGTAACACCTGAACTCCCTGATGACAAAGTTTTTGAATCCAGAAAGTACTTAGTAGGCTGAGTTTTAGAAGTCATCACTTACCGTTGCTTAGCAATTCTAGATCGCCAGCCTCTGCGTGCTGCCAGATTATATTGGAAATATTTGATCTAAAGAATGAAATAGCATTTTATGTATTATAATTGTTAACTACAGTTGTAAGCATACACCCAAAACAATAATAATAATAATAATAATAATAATAATAATAATAATAATAATACTAATAATAATACTATAAAATCATTCAAACCCTGTGAATAAGGGAATAAAATTCACTATTGAAATGTCGAAACGAATGATATCGAGGGACGGGTTTTTTTTTCGCATTACTGTTAACACTGTATTACAAACGAAATATCACACTTGCTCCTACAAATAAATTCAAACTCTGCAACACGAGATCTCTCTATTCGCAAATTTTGTTCAAGTGCACCGTGGACCGAGCCGAAAGTGAATTGTTTTTAGTGAATTAGAAGAAATTATAGTACACCCTATCGAATACCAAAAAATCAAAATCCATGGTGAACTTGCATTATTTTCTCGAGAGACTGTGGCTCGAGGCTTGGGGAACATGAACGTTGGTTCTCACGGGACACGCAGCTAAGGGATAGCCACTTTTAAATTGTTGCACTTACAACAAGCTGAGAGTTGCATTTCATGGTTGCGCGCTCGATGGGTTATTGCTTACAGATTTTGGGTTTATAGCTATAAAGTGTGATAATTTCCAGTTTAACTCAAGTGCAACCAAAACGTAGAAACAAAATGGTTAAAAGTGCAGTGGTGAAAAAAACTTCGTACGCACCGCGTACAGTTTGGATCAAAACAACCCCCCCCCCCCCCCCAGATGGAAACTGTCTACCTGCATCGATTGTCTACGCTCTTGAAGGCAAATTTACAACCTTTCAAGAACAAATCTCTGTTAACAACTATTATTACTATCCGGACGATTAGGTTTTGAATTCGGGACGCCGGAACATATGGAAGCTATACACCTGCTTCGAAAAGCGTGTGTTAAGCACATTCGTGAACACATAGACGAGTTCCACGTATTGATAATGAATGAGATTTGCGAAATGAAACAAATAGCCATGCGAAAAATCAAGCCGGAAAGGCAAAGGCTGTTAGTTAACGAATACATCTCAGACTTGCTCGTGAACAACAACTGGTGTGGCTCAGAAACGATTATCTCTGTAATACAACTCTTCAACGTTAACATTAATATTTACACTGAGGATGCCCCACCGTTGGTTTTTGAAACTCCAAACGGTATAGGGTCCAATATCAATCTTTTTTATGGTGGATACCCAGTCTAGAATCACTACGATGTAGTCATCAACGTTCAAACCGAAGAAAAAAATCAGGTGCTTGGTTCTGAATTGCATACAGAGAACGAAACAAGCACATCCACTTCAAGAATACAATCACATCTTGAGGCTGAAACGCTCCCTACATATGCAAGCAGTGCGTGGCTGACAAACTCTCCACCAAGTGGTGAGTCACAACAAGCAAACACATGTGAACACACTATACCATATCAAAATAACAACATACTAAAAGCGATCATGTATTGCCAAATACAAGTCGATCCCACGGGATGGGAGTTTCAGATGAACGTCTTGAATCTGAGGAAAGCAACGCTGAAAGAATATGACGTAGGCACCACACTCCAAACGTAGCAAACACACAGAAGAAGGATGAAGCAACCCCAACAATGAATGGTAATCAAGAAATAACAGAGAACAATGCAGAACATAACTACAACTTAAAACTTCAAAATGTTTCTATTTTCTATTTAATACAGTTTTTCAGAGTAGTAGAAATGAGGCGGATCGGGGAGACCGAACTAATGTAAGAGGAACGGTTAGTAGCGAGGATGAAAAAGAAAGGCAGAGCTGGCTTAGACGTTGCAGTGTTTCCAACCAATTAGTAGAAAACAATGACGCTAAAAAAGCTAGACAAGAGTTCATCGAGAAAAATAAATCAGATACTCATCCAGAAAGCTGTAAAACACAAAACAACGTATTGCTACCTATCAGCCAGTATCAGGTTTTCTCATATTCCGGGGAAACAATCATGAGAATTGCACTCGCTACGGAAAGGAAAGGCGATCTAATATATGCTGTAGCACATTAGCTTAACTTGAAAACCAGCATAAAAAGTATCAGTCTATCAGAGGTCGAAAAAATCGAAAGCCTTGTCAAGCACTTTATAGAAAACAACAGTGAAACACTGAAAAGTAGGTATTCACATGTGCCCCTCCAGCTCTCCGACCAAGAATTCTTAGTATTCGCGGCTTTATCGAATGTCTTGAATGTAATCATAAACAATTACGATAAGAACGGAATATTCATCAACCGATTTCAACCTTACGGCAATAAGACACAAAACACTAAACACGTAAATCTACTTGTGATCCCAAATAATCTAAACGAAATCCAGTTCGGTAGTATTACAAAGTTTTACAAACAACCGGAAGTACTTATCAACAAGGATATAAGAATGGAAGTGAACGATACCATATCAGAACTTCCTGCTATCTCCAGTTGGAACATTCGAGGATGCTGCATGAAGAACAAGAGAGACGCGATAAATGAAGAATTACTTAGCAGAAATATTCACATAGCGTGCTTGCAAGAAGTAACGCTGGAGGCTTCTTACTTATCGAGTAAAGACTACGTTTGGCATGTGTCTAAACATAAAACTAACAAATCAAGAGGATTAGCTATTCTGATTCGCAAAGGCCTAAACATAGCAATTAACAGATTTGATGATCACTTAGAAAACATACAGTTTGCAGAAATCTCAACACCTGTTCTCAATAGATGGCGTAAAATACATTTAATAAATATACACGCACCAAATAACTCATATGTTAAGTTTCTTGGAGACTTGGGTTATTGCATCAACAAAGCCAATAATATAAAAACCATGATCAGCATGGGTGACACGAATGCACAAATCGGATACGAAAACCTCTCTGACAATGAAACACTGTTGATAGGAAAGTTCGTCAAACACACCCAATCAAACGCAAATGGTGAACAACTTAAACTATTTATTCGAAGATACAATCTGGTGTTAAGAAGCACTATGGTAAATAAAACATTCATGATAACCTGGGCATCTGGAAACAAAGAAAGCCAAATTGACCACATAATGACTCATTTATCTTCACACATTTTCTTTAAGAAACTCAAAGCTCAATGGGTCCGCAATGTGAACACGGACCATAAATTGATCTGGGGAAAAATCAATGTGGTAAAGGTAAGTCAGCAAACCCATGGCGAGTATGAAAGAACAACTGACCAACATCTGGATTGGGACATTTCGCTTTTAAAAAACGAGGTCTTCAAAGACAAATACCAATCAGCGGTGAACGAAATTGCAATCGATTCTGATATCCTTAATATATCGGACACATGGAAAGCATTTTCACATAAACTAAGAAAAGCAGCGGGTAGCACTATAGCCAAATCATCACACATACCACTATCTCCCAATCGAAGAAAAGCGATGGCAGATGTTAAGAAGTGGACCTGCAGAGCTAAGTTCGATCCTTACAATAAAAATCACATAAAGCAACAAAACAATGCCAAAGCAAACTTTAGCAAACTGTGTAAGGAAAGCGACAAAAGACGACAAATGGAGTTCTTTGAGAATCTAAGTAGTTGCAAATTAGGAGAGAGAATTAATCGCACATTCCAGTACATGAAACAACACCGAAAAAGGAAAGCGGCGCAGAAAAACCCGAAAATAGCCTTGAACAAATGGATGTCAACATATGCGGAGGAATCCTTACTCCCACAACAAATCTCAAGTCTACCGGATGATACGGTACATCCCGATGCAGAAGCGATAGACGTTATCATCAAAAATAGTAAAAACGGCAAAGCCCCCGGACTTGATGGCATACAAATTGAACTCATCAAATGCGGAGGACCTGGCGTAACTGAAGAACTGAAAAACATACTGAAGAAAGTATGGGACGAGAATGAACTCCCAGTGGACTGGAAGCGCTCCCTTCTTGTTCCCATATCAAAGATACCTCACCCCAAGAACCCCGGAGACTATCGCCGAATCTATCTAAGTAGCATCGGATACAAAATCTACGCAGCTTGGATCCTTCAGGAGACCTTTAAACATGCAACGCCTATCGGATCCCATCAAGCAGCATTTCTCCATGGCAGATCAACGCTGGATCACGTTTTCGTAGCCAAAAGGATTCTTGAAGAAACGTGGAACGCCGGAGATGACCTACACGTCATGACTCTTGATCTGAGCAAGGCCTTCGATAACGTATCTCTGAAAAGTCTACCTATAATGCTAAAAAGAAGAACATACCAGACTCATTGATATCTCGCATTATAGAATGCATTAGAGAGGAATCATACCAAACACTTTGGGAGGGTCAAAAAACAACATGGGAAAATAGGAAAATGGGCATAAAGCAAGGCTGTCCTCTTTCTCCATACCTATTCGATATTATTATTGAAAACGTGCTAAAAAACGTAGAGAGCGAGTTAGTAGATCTCTTTGTATTGGACCAAACATGCAGAATTAGTTTCCCAATAATATTAGATTACGCGGATGATCTCCTAATAATCGCAAAATCAAAGGAGCAATTGGAAACTATTTTGCCAGTTCTCCAAAAACATTCAGAAGCTGTAAACCTAATATTAAACCATTCCAAATCTAAACTTCTTATAAGAACACCCTTAGGAAATGCACCTAAACAATTAATTTTATTAAATTATTAAATTATGTTGTGTATGAAGTCTCCTCAGAATTAACGTATCTTGGTGTTACTATCACAGATAGACTGTGTAGACCAAAGACGGCGAAAGCCAGGTGTACTAAAGCTGTTAAAGCATCAAAAGCAATGCAAAGTTTCATCAAAGAAAACAACCCGTCAATACAAGTTAAAAAAAAATCTATACGATACCATCGTTGCCCCGACGATGTTGTACGGAACCCAAGTATCAACACTTACAAAAAAATCAAGGATCTCATTGAGGAAATGTGAACGTCAAATCGTTAACGAGCTCAGATCCAGTTGTACGAGTGAGGAAAATATCAGTCACATAGAATTTTTGAAAAGAAAAACCATCACAAAAAAAATAAGAGCCCTACAATTGAGGTATTGGACTCACATCTTAAGGATGGATGATACACATCTACTAAAATTAGCAGCTAACAACAAAAAAAAAACTATAAAAAAAAGAGGGCGACCTGCCTTTACTTTTATAGATATCATACAACAAAACATGAATAAATTTTAAGAGATGAGCTCTGAAGATTGGGAAAGGCTTGCATTAGATAGGAAAAATGTAACATTAAAAATAGAAAAAATCTACGGAAAAGAAGCATCTATCGATTCAGATAGCGAAAACTAGAAATAAGTAATCACATATAAACTTGTACTCTAAAATAATGCAATATTGTTGCTGCAACCAAAGAAATTTGATACATTTTCTCTTACCACCGTTCCAATATTCTCAGAAATTCTTCTCTTTCCAGACATTCTTCTTTTCTCTTTTCGTTTCAGAGAGCGAGTAATGGCGCTTTAACCATAAGCCATAAAGAGCTAGGACTTTAGTTAATGCAAAAGTTCCAACCATCTGAAGAGAAATGGAGCATCACTTAACCCTCTTAGACTAGATGCTTCCAACGACCTTATAAAAAAAAATGTTCTGTACACCAAACAGGGCAGTCTGTTTCACTATTCTCTCCGGCTATTCATTTCCTTTTCCTTTGATATCTACTGAAGGCTACGTGGGTTCCCCGTGTCTTCTCAAGGTAGATACAAAAACACTTCCTATCTCCAACGGTTGCATGGACGTGGCCAGGTGAGCGATCGAGGAATCTCTTTGTGGAGATTACTGTGTGGAGAAACGTAGCAATATCTGGCTCCGCCTCATGGTGACATGCAGTGTCTTCAACGAATTATTCCTCATCGTAGCTCCATCCACGAGGTGTGCAAACGTTAATGCTAATGCTAATGCTAATCATCCTTTTCCAATAAGTACTTCGCGCACAAATGCAATACAATGAAAATTACAGGTAAAAAAACACTTCCGAGAAGAAATTTAACTTGAAAAATCATAATAATTGTGCAACGAAAGAAAACAACCTTCACAGCTCTCCACATTACACCATGTGGTAAGTGCATCTGAAATTATATGCCAACCACACATGCGCGCATGTGCGTAAGCTTCGTTCTTTGCCTCTGACCAGCAAATGGCCGTTTTTTACATTGCACAGGTTTTCTTTTTTCTCTCTCCAAACACTGCCAACAATCAATATCCCCCGTTTTGAGGCCACTCTTTAACAACTTCTAAACTGCTTATAATCATCAAGTCACTCGCGACAAAGCAGAAATATACTCTAATTTAAACCAACACAACTAAGCTGATATATACTCTTTCTCTGAGTACGGGGCCGAAGCACAAAATACAAAAAAAAACGGGGAAAACTACCGACCATCACAAATTTTTGGAAGGAATCGATTATATTCACTACACCTCACACAAAACAAGTGGAGATTTTTCAACGTGCTGCCTTTGGTTGATGACTATGCGAAAACATCAGTCGCCATTGGATTAATGAGTGTAGTTTGTTATCATTTCAATGCATTGAAGTTCCCAAGTGAAACACCAGAGCTTTTGCGCTCATTGGTGTCTGGATCAGGAAGTGGTTCTAAACATTTTCTGCAGAACATGCAGTTATAATGATTATTTTTCAAATGACTTCGTTTGGCGCAACGCACATAATAATATTTTAAAGTTTTCGTGGACATTGAACCTTAAAGAGTTTTAAAATTAGTATATTATGAAATTGTGAAACCGTCTACGTTACAGGTCAAATTTACCAAAAAGCGAGATCAATGTTGCCACCGACGGACGAAGACCATAAATTTCTACAGCTTCATGAGCCCAATGGATTGATTCAAATGTTCAAGGCTACTCTAGATCGAATGCCAGCTTGCAGCAACTATAAGCTTGCGATTCAAGCTGATACCTTCTTAAATTTTCCAATACGTAGTTTAATTGTAGGTAGGACAACGTCTGCCGAGTCAGCTAGTATCTATATCTTTTATATATAAAAATGAAATGCAGTCCGTTCGTGACAGCATAACTCATGAACGACACGATGGATTTACTTGAATTTTTTTGTTTGGTTCGTCTTGGTTCCCAACAGGTTTACATAAATAAAAAAATTGAAAACTTTACTGACAAATGAAAAAAAATCATAAAAACCAAATTGCAATTTTGTATGGGAATATCATAATATGCTAGACAAGACCATCTTTTGATTTGTAAGGAGCAACCGTTGGAAACTATTATAATGGCGTCGTTATTAACAAAAACAAAAGAACGAGAGGATAGAGAATCTCTGATTGACCTTTTGAAAAGATTTACAAAAAATGATAATACAATAGTCGATTATTTCGCAATTTTTTACGGGGTTTTCGGAAAAAATACGCGGTTTTCGTTAATCATCTAAGTACATACCGTTCGCTTAAATTTGATCAAATATGTGTCTTAAACCTAGCTTTTATCGCTTTTTACAAAGTTTTCGTGAATTAACTTGTGAACCACTGGATCGAATTGCAATGTTTTTTTAATGAATATGCTACGAGGCGGAGGGGACACTAATGAAAATTGAACATGGCACCATTGTTGATGGCCATTTAGAAGTATCACCTCGAAAAATCTTGAAGTTTGATACCCATATTGATATGGTTCCGGACATTTTCCAAATTGGCCACTTCCCCCGGGGCACCTAGAACCTACAACAGAGTGGTCATGGCTGCTGCTGGCTCTAAAATGCATTTAGAAGTATCACCTCGAAAAATCTTGATGTTTGATACCCATATTGATATGGTTCCGGACATTTTCCAAATTGGCCGCTTCCCCCGGGGCATCTGGAACCTACTACAGAATGGTCATGGCAGCTGCTGGTTCTAAAATGCATTTAGAAGTATCACCTCGAAAAATCTTGAAGTTTGATACCCATATTGATATGGTTCCGGACATTTTCCAAATTGGCTGCTTCCCCCGGGGCATCTGGAACCTACTACAGAATGGTCGTGGCAGCTGCTGGTTCTAAAATGCATTTAGAAGTATCACCTCGAAAAATCTTGAAGTTTGATACCCATATTGATATGGTTCCGGACATTTTCCAAATTGGCCACTTCCCCCGGGGCACCTGGAACCTACTACAGAGTGGTCATAGCTGCTGCTGGTTCTAAAATGCATTTAGAAGTATCACCTCGAAAAATCTTGAAGTTTGATACCCATATTGATATGGTTCCTGACATTTTCCAAATTGGCCACTTCCCCCGGGGTACCTGGAACCTTCAACAGAGTGGTCATGGTAGCTGCTGGTTCTAAAATGCATTAAGAAGTATCACCTCGAAAAATCTTGAAGTTTGATACCCATATTGATATGGTTCCGGACATTTTCCAAATTGGCCACTTCCCCCGGGGCACCTGAAACCTACTACAGAGTGGTCATGCCAGCTGCTGATTCTAAA
>JASCZW010001961.1:0-195805 GCA_034211315.2 Aedes japonicus
ACAAAATGGGATTACAGCAAAACAAATCAACCAAATCATAGCATTTAGTTTTCATTTGAAAGATACATGTTACAGTAATAAACCCTATTGATTCAATTCGAATCTCTCGCTCTTTTCCATGATAACTTTTGCGCAAACGCTGTGTATAACCCATCGTTTTCCTGAGGTATTTTGTGTCAAAAATCAACCAAATATTTCTTGAATCGATCTAGAGTAAGCCCTTTCGTAGGCTGGTGATGAAAGCGAGCAAATTTTTCCGCGCATCACGCATGTGTCTTCTTTGCCTTTGAGCTGGAGCTGAGTACTGTTGGAAAAAATATGGTGAATTCCCATACTGCATTGAAACATGACGAAGAAGATGGTTCTTCAAACCCTGCTCGATGTAATATTCAGTCTTGATTTTTACGTTAGGTTCTATGAAAAGAAAAGAAAGTCTTCCTTTTTGTGAAACGGCGCCCCACAGTGGTCGGAGCTTTGGAGTCTTGGAAAAAGTTTTCTTGATAAATTTCCAAGAGGGAAATTGGGTTCAATTATTTTTAGATGGCAACGGGTCACCTCGCCAGATTATTATATGTAAAAGTAAGTTTTCCCATATAAAATCCTATGTAAAATTAAAACCTCGTGCGAAAAAATATAGTTTCACCAATCGAGCTGAAATTTTGCACAGTCATTAAAAGACCCAAAAGGCTCCCAAAAATGAATGGGGTGCGAATATTTTTTTCTTCCATATGTCCGTGTCTCAGGCTAATGGACAACTTGTTCAGATACAACTTTGTAGAAGACACCATGAACACCATGACAACGTAACCCTTAAAAGTTATTAACTTCGCCGTGAAAAAAGGCTTTTCCGACCACTGTGCGCCCCATAACATTATTTTCGATACATTCTGATAGCGTTCTAGAGCTAGTTTATCTCTTGGAATAATTGGGACTTGGAAAAATATGACTCTCCTGAAGGAGGAAGAGCTTTTCATCCGAAAATAAAATCTCGCAGTCACCGTGCCAAACTAAAAGATTTCTGGTTCTTTGGACCCTGGCTTACTTTTGACGCTCCGTTAAAATTCGTTCCCTCACACATTTGATCTTTTCCTTCGTTCTGGCAATTCTTCTGGCACCTCCTTTGTGTTGAATATGGACATTTCCAGTTTCTTTAAACCGTTTCAAAATACGAAAAACAAAACGCTTACTCACTCCGAACTGCTTAAGGCTATTGAATATCTGACACAATTTAAGCTTTTGCAAATATAATTTTAAACCTTGCTTCCGTATGGCTTCCCGAGCTTCCAATGTAATATAAACAAACGAATTCGCTCCAACGATAAGTTGTCAAAAGAATACACTCAAAACGGGTATGATCAATTCCGCTGTTAAAATTACCCAGCTGAAATAAACCAAGACTGTAAAAGGCGACACCTATTGTGAGACACACTGCACTGCAGGGTGTTCCGATCAAAATTTGGTCCAACAGTAATGTGTGTGAGTCGATCAAAGTTTTTATTAATAAGTTAAATTCTAGAGCTGAGTTAATACAGAATTCACGAGAAATATTCAGCTAAGCTTCCTTTCACCGAATGCGAATTGCCGGGTCTTTTCGTTTAACACCTGCGATTAGCTTTTGTTCCAGTGTCCTTGTCCGCAGAACGCCAGTTTGCCTTGAACTGTTTCTCGCTCACAACAGCTTTTCGAGTCTTTTCAAGGTTCCGCTTGACGATGGCCTAATATTTTTCGATTAGGTGGAGCTCTGGCGTGTTGGGAGCGTTCTTGTCCTTGGGCACCACTTGACCTTGGGCCAAAATAGAACGGAACAATTGTGCCGTTTCAGGAAAGGCAGTAGACATTTTTGTAAGCACTCGCTCAGATAAATTTCCTGGTTGACGGTTCCGGTCGCAATGTAAACGTTGCTCTTCAAGCCACATGTACAAATGGCCTTGCGCATCAGATATTTCTTCGCGTACTTTGAAAGTTTAATGTTGAAAATATCTTAAACCTTTCCCTGTCCTGTTTCCGTATAAAATTCCTGTCCAGGAAGCTGTTTACTGCCCTCACGTAAGTTTCATCGTCCTGTACCACGTACCGTAAGTTTCATCGTCCTATACCGCAAACTTCAACATCAAACTTCGTTAGCATCGTTGTGTACAACTTTCGCGATCATGCTTTGGCCGACGTGTTTTGTTTATCGTCGCGATTTGGATCACCACTTTATTGTAAGTCGACAATCCAGCTGGTTTTTAGCTCTATCCACTGTTGAAGGCGCCACTCCCAGCTTCTTTGCGACATCTCGGACGGAGAGGTTAGGGTTCCGCTCAGAAACAGCGGGCAACTCGTTTTGTCGTCGCTGTGCCCTCCGGCTTTCGATTTCCCCTCGATCCAGCTTTCTTGGCTGTCGAAAAACATTCACCGAACGGTTTTAATACGTTTGTAGCAGTTGATCAAGCCACATTCAACGGTTTCATCAACTTGGCGTGGGAGTAGTTTGGTTTTTCGCCATGCACGTGCAAAATGTTGATGCGTTGCTTCTCTCTTCGACGACATTTTGATAACTGAAGTGCTTTAATCTCAAAATCAAAATAAAAGCATGGGGTGTGCAAATTATTTAAGTCAAATTTAAGTCGACCAAATTTTGCTCGAAACACCCTTTAGGTGAGATGAAAAGTAACCTCATTGACCGCCAAAGTGCGATGCTACTGTGAAAAATGTTCATGGTGCCTTGTAGTCTGTTCCGATGATATTACAATTTCCAAAATCAAATTGTAGTCACACAAAAAATTACATTGCAAAATTGGCATTGTGCCAAAATTGTGAAAAATTATTTAAAAACAACGCTAAAAAAGACTCATCTCGTGTTCAAAGCGAAGTATCGAAGTATCGATAATGTATTAGATGCGCAACTAAGTTCTCGCTGTTTTTTGGTGAAAAAGGAATTATTAGGAAACATTTTTGAAGGAATTTTGAAAACAAAGGTTACAAACGAATTATTCAAGGTATTGCCCATCACTAGCTACGACTTTTTCCCATCTTTCTGGTAGAACGTGAATACCATTTCGATAGAACTGTTAGTCTTTTGATGCTATCCAAAAATGAAGCCATTTTGAGATGTCATCATATGAGGGGAATTGCTGACCAGTGAGACCATGTGCCATCGAACGGAACAAGTAATAATCGGACATTGCACCGTCCGTCAGGACAACATGGCGGGTGGGGTAGGACTTCCCATTTGAGCGTTTCCAAGTAGGTTTTCACGGGTTTCGCAACATGAGGTCGAGCGTTGTCATGCTGAAAAATCACTTTTTCGTGTCTGTAGCCCGTATTGTGGCGTTTTTCGTGTAGTGCTCGGCTCAATCGCATCAATTGAGTTCGATACCGTTCCCCGGTAATGGTTTCGTTTGGTTTCAACAGCTCATAATAAATAACACCAACTTGGTCCCACCAAATACACAGCATAACCTTCGCAGCGTGAATATTCGGCCTAGGCGACGATGTCGAAGCATGCCCGGGCAGAACCCATGAATGTTTCCGTTTTGGGTTACTGTAAAGAATCCATTTTTCGTCACCCGTCACAATGCGATGTAGAAAACTCTTCCTTTTTTGCCGCTGGAGCAGTTGTTCTGCAGACGAAAAACGACGCTCAACATCTCTTGGCTTCAAATCGTAAAGAACCTAAGTTCCTTGCTTTTGAATCATTCCCAACGCATGCAATCGCTTAGAAACGGCTTGGCGGGAAACTCCTAATCCTGAACCAAGCTTTTCTTGCGTTTGACACGGATCCTCACGAGTAATGCCTCCAATTCAGATTCTTCGAAGTTTTTTCGCCTTCTTTCACGCGGACGATCATCAACACTGAAATCACCGTTTTTGAAGCGACGAAACCAATCACGACACGTTGTTTCACTCAGAACAGCATCACCGTAAACTTTTGGAGCTCTCGAGTGCTTCTAGCCGCCGTTTCTTCGAATGAAAGAAGAAATCAACACTTCCCGCAAATGACGATTATTTGGCACGAAATCGGACATCTTCAAACAACCAAAATATATAACACTAAACCAAAATCACTGATTTGGCAAAGCGGTTTGTTTACCATATGTCTGAGCTTGGTTTATGACGCTTGAGATGTACAACATTCGACCAGCACTTACTACTGGCGCCATCTATTGCTAAACAGCGGGAACTTAGTTGCGCACCTAATACTTTTCATGCTTTTTGCGTTGTTGACAGGTTCGCCCCAACTCCTCTGAGAATGCAAAAATCAATTTTAAAATTTATGATACGCCATCGTTAGCCATCTGATTTCGATGCGGTTCTTTGCAATAGATCAGAAAATTATTCTAGTTTGTACTGGTTGTTACGAAAATGTCCGTAGTTTTGGATTCCTAGGTGAGAGTACTTATAATAAATTATTTTTAGATACATGGCATGTGGCATATCAAACATTCATGGTTTTGCAAAACTAGGCCATCAGAAGACATTTTGAAATTTCTGATCTGAATTCCTCCGAAAAGAGTTAATATTCAAATCTTTTCCAAAACTTGGCTTGTGACATATCAAACATCATGATTTTGCTAAATTTTGTCTTCGGATGACATTCTTTGAATTTCTTACCATATATTTAACCAAATCATTTTTCAGGAAACTTTTTGCCTACTATAATAGGATAGATTGAACAAGGAAGACCTCGCCTAACTTCCCAAGTAACAATTCAAATGCAAATTGCTTTTATTCATGTTTTATGGTAGTTTATCAACCCATGATAGAGTTCATCAGGTTCAACACTTAAAGAAAGCTCCATTAAACTATATCGTTTATAAGTGTAATTCATCTTATAAGTAATTTTATAAAAAACTTGATCCCCATAAAGAAAGCCAGGATGGACGTCATTACCACTTCCTTCTTAAATTTACACTCCTCCTCGATTTCTTCTTTGTTCAGGAATTTATTTATATTTACAATCGAAAAACGAACTATGTCAAAAATGGGTTTTTAAGTAGAATGATGTCCTCTTATAACGAATATTGCGAAACAATTGATGTAAGAATGAGCAAGAGTACACTTAAAAAAAACCTTTTTTTGCAAATTAGCTGGTTGAGTACTTAATGTAAATAAAATGATCTAAATTTGACATTGCAAAGAATGTGAACATTTCAAAACGAGACTTATAATCAGGGTGCGAAAAATTCAAATTCAATAAGCAGAATCCCGTGAATTTATCCAACATCCATCTCGTCATTCACCGATTCGGTGCAAAACTGAATTTCAGAAGAGCCAAAATTCGGTGATAGCAAGAACACATTCAGTCAGAATGTTTGCGATTATTGTGTTTTGTGATGCTCTCTTCTTTTTGTTTTGACTGATTGAACCGGAGATCTGTATAGAAAAATGTGTCGGTAGCATCCTGTGTGAATGAAGACATTCGGTGCGGGTCACCTTTTTGGAGGGGACCGAATGCTGTGTTCGTTCGTTCATTGCTTTTTCTCTTTATTAGTAATTCGTGTGTTCAGCAAAGACCAAAGAATTGAATGCTGTTGTTTTTCGCACTCATTTCGGGCAGTCAATTTTTTCACACACTGCCTATAATGTAAAAATTGTAGCTATGGTCTACTTTGATTGACGTCAAATAAAATAAGGAGAATCAATAATGCATTACCTCATGCATTAACTTTTATTACAAGCTGAGCATGGTGGGAGCTTTGCTACGCTCCCAACAAAATGAATGCAAATACGGCACTATTTAAGGTTTTTTATTAGGAATGAGTTTTGTTCAAATATTTTTGTTGCTAATGTGTGTGACTTCTGCAAGGTAAAACGTAGGTATGTGTGTTTTAATGATACCCTCGGATTGTTAGTTTCTACCATGATTTTTCTTTCTGTGTAGAAGCATTTCATAGACAAAACATTATCTTCAAACTACGCCGTATCATGTCAATTTCTATTGTATAACCTTAGATCAACTTCTTGTGCTTAGTGTAGCACTGAAAGTTACCTCAAGCATCCCCCATTCTTGACTAAGAAGGGGTTCAAACTTCTATCAGAACGTGCTGCTAACCCGAGAAATACACATTTTGCGTTGGCATAATTATCATGTTAGGTTGATATTTCTGTGTAATTTGTATGAGTGCCCCCCCCCCCCACTCCAGAGAGGGGAAGGGTCTCCAAAGAAAAAAATCAGGCATTCAAAACCCCCACATGCCAAATTTGGGAGAAGGGTTTCGAACCACCGTTGAATCATTTCTCGCGTTCAAAAACCGCCACATGCCAAATTTGGTTTCACTTGCTTGATTAGTTCTCGAGGTATGCAGAGATTTGTGTTTCAGCCCCCTTCCAGACAGGAGAGGAGTCTCGAACCATCATAAGCACCTTTACCGGTCCCAAAAACCAATGCATACATTTTTATTTTTATTTTTATTTTTTTTGTCGGCCTATTTCCTCACATGGTGACAATCACCGACGCCAGGAGACGTCCTCCCACAGCTCAGTCGGTAAAGGCGCAGCTACAAAGCAACACCATGCTGGAGGTGGCTAGGTTCGATTCCCGGTCTGGTCTAGGAATTTTTCGTTAAGGAAATAGCTGGGCATAGCGTATGATTGTACTTGCCACACAATCATACTAATGCAAAAATGGTAACTGGCATCGAAAGCTCTCAATTGATAACTGTGGAAGTGCATTTAGAACACTAAGTTGTGAGCAAGCAATAAGCTAGTTGTGAAAGCAATAAGCTTGAAATGCTAAAGAAGAAGAAGGGAGACGACTCCACCACCTGGACCCTACCTAACGACTCATGACTATGAACCGGGACAAACGGCTTTACTTCCCTTCCGAAGGGTTTCCCTGGTCCTTCCGACCAGATTATTTCGCCCGAAAAACCACCGACGTCGACTGGGATTGAACCCAGACCCACTGGGTGCTAGTAGCAGTCACGTTTACGACTACACCACCGACGCTGGCATACAAATTTTTACAACAGGAGGAAGAGTTCTCATGTTTGGTTTAAATTTATGCTCCATTTGTATGAGAGCCCCCCCCCTCCCTCCCCTCTCCCATTTGGCCACCTTTGTTCCATTTGCATGATTAGTTCTCGAGATATGCTGAAATAACAGTTTTTGTTCTCGAGTTATGCTGAATTTTCAGGTAATTCAGTTTCAGAAACTCCCAGATGCCAAACATGGTTCCATTTGCTTGATTAGTTCTTGAGTTATCCAGAAACTTCTGTTTCAGTTAGATTAGAGCCTCCCTTTCTAGAGAGGGAAGGGGTCTCAAACCAACATTTCTTGCCTTCAAAAACCTCCACCTGCCAAATTTGGTTCCATTTGCTTGGTTAGTTCTCGAGTTATGCAGAAATTTGTGTTTCATTTATATGGGAGCCCCTCTCCCCCTTTCTGAAGGCGAAGGGGTCTTAATTCAATTCAATTCAACCACCATAGAGATATGTCTCTTCTTCAAAAACCTCCACATGCCAAATTTGGACCCATTTGCTTGATTAGTTCTTGAGTTATACAGAAATTTGTGTTTCATATGTATGGTAGCTCCTCCTTCTAGAGAGAGGCGAGCTCTCAAACCATAGGAACATTTCTTGCCTTCAAAAACCTTCACATGCTAAATTTGGTGCCATTTTCTTGGTCATTTCTCGAGTTATGTAGAAATTTTCATTTGCATGGGAGCCCCTCCCCCTTTCTGAGGGTGGAGGGTTTTCAAACTACAATAGAAACATTTCTTGCTTTCAAAACCCTGCACTTGCCATATTTGGTTCCATTTGCATGATTAGTTCTCGTGTTATGCAGAAGTTTGTGTTTCTTTAGTATGGCGCCCCTCCCCCTCTCTGAGGGCAGACCACCATAGAAAAGTGTTTTGTTTTCTGAAATCTCCACATGCCATATTTGGTTCCAGTTGCTTGATTAGCTTTCGTACTATGCAAAAATTTGTGTTTAATGTGTAGAGGGGACCCTCTTTCAAGAGAAAGTAGGGGTCTCAAACCATCATAAGAACCTTTCCCAGCCCCAAAAACCCCTGCATGCAAATTTTCAGGTATTCATTTTTATATATATAAATTTATCAGAAATTTGAAATTGAAAACATCGCTTAAAAAAATTACTAGAACATTGAATGTATGTATAACTCTGACAAACGATCGAGCTAAAAATAATTTTTCAAATGCTGCTAGTGATTAATACGTTATTATTGTTCTCAAAAACATGGTTCAATACATTTATAAAACATAAACAGGACAATATTTTATCGGCAGTTCTATATGCACTTGAAATTACATTACAGCAATCATGTGTTGCAAAACGTTTTTTTTTTTTTCTCATTACGATGAATTTGTTGTACAAGATCGTGGTTTCACTGCAAACAGGAAGCATATTTTAGATACTCATAGTGTACTTCTCATCAATCTGACTTGCCTTTGCAAAGAAGCTACAAACCTATCACGCCAAGGACTAGTGTTCAAAACCTATGCTTGACGATGTTATATTTTTGTATGCGAATATATATTTTTTTTCATTTTATGTTTTATAAAGCTTCTTTCTTTACGGTTTTTGCGCCATATTAAAGTACGAAATAAAGTATTATTCACCTAAATTTATAACCTGTTTTTGTCATTTAACAGTACTTTCAACTTGTTTCATACAAGCTGTGTTGCTTGGGTCACATAAATAGGATTGAAAAAAGTAACATAGATCTTTTTGAGTTGTGCTAGGTCGTCCAAACTGTGCTGGAGTTTAGAACTTAAATCTACAGTTGTAACAGTAGCTTTATCCGCTTTACAATGTTATACTATATATTCAAACATGTTCAAGTCTGGAAGATCAAAAGACATTATGAGGCAATCTTGGGATATGTATGCCAAACAAACATATTTAACTTTATATAGCCAATAAAATTACTGTTACAATTGTAAACCTTATGTTTGAACGACCCAAAACTAACAAGGATATCCTATGATGTCTGTGGACGTTTTGAAATATTCATTGAATGCTAGCTGAACCCGGTGCGTGCGCTGCTACGCTTGCAACTAAATGAAGGAAAATTTAATGTAACTGGCACTTTTATGTTTTTTTTCGGAATGAGTTTTTTTTTCTTGAATAAGCAGGGGTTCAAACTTTTATCAAAACATGCTTCTTACCCGAGAAATACACGTTTTGTGTTTAAATATCCTGAATAATTCTCATTTTTTGTAGAAATTTGTGTTTCATTTGTATGGGAGCCCTCCCTTCCAGAGGGGGTGGTTTCTCAAACCACCATACAATGATTGCCTTCAAAACCCCCCACATGCCAAATTTGGTTTCATTTGCTTGATTAGTTCTCAAACTATCACACGGGGCTCTTTGATTATAATAAATATTTGAAATTCATTTGGACGAACCCCGCGCCCTTTCAAAAAGGGGAGGGGTCTTGAACCACCAATGAAACATTCTTGCCTTCAAAACCCCCCACATGCCAAATTTGATTCGATCTGCTTGATTAGTTCTTGAGTTATGAAGAAATTTGTGTCTTATATGTATCAGAGCCCCCCTTGCTGAGAGAGTAGGGGTCTCAAACAATCATAAGGTGGAGCTTCAAACCAAAATAGAAACATTGCTTGCCTTCAAAAACCTCCACATGCCAAATTTGGTTCCATTAAAGTGATAAGTTCTCGAGTTATTCAGAAATGTGTGTTTCATTTGTATGGAAACCCCTTCCCGCCCCCTTTCAGATGGCGGAGGAGTCTCAAACTTCCATAGAAACATTTATCTCCTCCAAAAACCTCCACATGCCAAATTGGATTCCACATGATTAGTTCTCGCGTTACGCACAAATTTGTGTATCATTTGTATGAGAGCCCCCCTCTTACAGAAGGCGGAGGGGTCTCGATTTACCTTAGAAACAGTTCTTGCCTTCAAAAATCTCTACCTGCCAAATTTGGGTCCATTTACTTGATTAGCTCTCGAGTTAAAGGGTGTCCACGATGAAATTGCCACACACAAAATTGATTCGCAAAATTCGAGTTTTCATCCGATTGCCATCAAATTTTCAGGGATTGAGAAATAACTATTAAAGTTCATTTTACCATTTTACTCGTATTTTATTGACAGTCCATACGCAAATGTCCGCACCTTGGCCTCAACCCCGGCCATAAGATTCTGCACAACCTGTGAATCAACCGTTTTTTGCATGTAAACCCATACTTTCTTCAGTTCCTCGACTGTCTTCACTACCTTAGGTCGTTTAAGAAGGTGCTGCTTCATAATCGCCCAGTACTTCTCGATGGGGCGGAGCTCCGGAGTGTTGGGAGGGTTGAACATTTTCGGCACGAAATTGACCTTATTGTCCACATACCACTTCAGCACGTCCTTGGAGTAGTGGCATGAGGCCAAATCCGGCCAGAAGATTGTTGGGACGTTGTGGGCCTTCAGGAGAGGAAGCAGCCGCTTCTGGAGGCACTCTTTTATGTACACCTGTCCGTTGATCGTGTCCTGGGTCACGAAAGGTGCACTCCGCTTCCCGCACGTGCAGATGGCTTGCCAAACCAGGAATTTCTTCACAAATTTGGACATCTTCCGAGTACGGACATGCTCCGGAACGCTGAGCTTATCCTTGGCCGTGAAAAACAGGTTGCCGGGGATCTGTTTGAAGTCGGCCTTCACATATGTTTCGTCGTCCATGATGCAGCATTCAACAATCGTCAGCATGTTGAGGTACAACTTCCTGGCACGGGTTTTGGCGTACTTGTTCTGCTTCTCGTCGCGATTAGGGGCCTTTTGTACCTTGAACCTTCGAAGCCCAGCCTTAGTTTTGGCCTTCTGTACAAAACTTCGGCTTAGGTGCAGCTTCTTAGCCACATCCCGAACGGAGGCGTTTGGATTTCGGTTGAAGGCCCCAACTACGCGGTTGTGATTTTTGGTGTTGCACGGAATACTTTTTCCTTCACTTCTGGGCTTCCGATCGGTGGTCAACCGTTTCTCGAACCGCTTAATCACTCGCGACACCGTGGAATTCGCGATTCCCAACGTTTTAGCGATGGAACGATGCGAGAGATCCTTGTTCTCGTGATGAATGCGCAAGATTTTATTAGAGCTGTTGTCTCGACTCCATTTCCGCGAGTTTTGATCACTTTGAAACTTGCAGGATGTAAATAATGCACTATGAACTAAATCCACCCAAATTTTCATTAAATTCTACCCAACGGTTAAAAAGTTAGAGCAATTTCATAGTGTGGCAATTTCATCGTGGACACCCTTTATGTAGAGGCTTTTGTTTCATTTGTATGAGAACACCACCCCTCAACCTAACAGAGAGAGAGGAGGGGTCTCGAACTATCGTAGAAACATATATTGCCTTTAAAATCCCCGCATGCCAAATTTAGTTCCATTTGCTTTATTAGATCTAGAATTATGAAGAAATTACAGTTTCATTTGTATGACAGCAACCCTTCTAAGAGAGGGGAGGGGTCTCAAACCACCATAAAAACATTTTTCTCCTCCAGAAAACCCCACATGCCAAATTTGTTTCCATTTGCTTGATTAGTTCTTGAGATATGCAAAAACTTCTGTTTCATTTGTAGGAGAGCCTCCCTTTCTAGAGAGGAGAAGGGTCTCTGACTACCATAGAAACATTGCTTGCCTCCAAAAACTTCCGCATGCAAAATTTGGGTTCCTTTGCTTGATCAGTTCTCGAGTTATGCAGCAATTTGTGCTTCACTTGTATGGAAGTCCCCCTTTCGAGAGAAGGGAGGGGTTTCATACCATCATAAGAATTTTCCGGTGTCCAAGACGAATCCAACAAAGCAAAAATCTTGCCAAACGGTCCTTTCGCTCGCGAGTTAAATCGTGACAAAGGAAACCTCAACTCATTTTTATTTATATAGATATTCAAACATCGTTATCGTAGTTTAACTGCAGTTACTGCTGTATAACTTAAGTTCTGAACCCAAGTCAGTTTTTATGAACTTGAAAATCCCAAGATATTCTGAAAAAGACTGGTAACGTTTCAGAAGACTCACTGAATGTGTTTGAATGCATATCGTTACCTTTCATAGATTCAAAAGCTAATTTTAGATCCTATCTTCTGAACGCAAGGGCAGTTTTGGTGACCTAGAACATTCCAAGATACCTCATTCTATCTGTTTACCTTGCACAAGACCCACTTAAATTGCGCAAATACATATTGTTACTTTGTTGGGTCCAAAATTGAATTTGAATTCCAGGATAGTTTGGATAACCTAAAAGATTATCTCATAATGGCTGTTGGGCTTCCCAGATATTGAATGTATATGTTTCAATATACAGCGTAGCTTTGCGTAGCCCAGAAAGCTTTTGTTGCAAATGTAGGTCCTATGTTCTGATCTCAGGAATAGTTTGGATGACCCAGAATATGTAATCTTTCTTTATAATATAATAAAGGTCAGCTAAGGAAAACCAATTGAACACGTTTGAATATTTATTTTAACTTTGAATTGCCTAAAAATAACTGATCGCCAGGACAGTTTGGATGACCTAGAGAATCACAAAGTTGTAAAATAATGACTTTTGACCTTCTTTGAATTCTTTGAACTTGTATTAATACATATAGTCACCATATATAGCCCAAAACGCCACTGTTACAACTGTAGATCTTATGTTTTGAACTTAAGGACAGTTTGTAAAACCTATAATCTCCCAAGATTTTCGCATTATGTATGTTGATCTTCTACGCTATGCAATAAATATTGTTAAATGCATATTGTTCCTTTGCATACTTTAAAAACAAACTGTTTCAACTGTAGATCTTATGTTCTGAAGTCAAGGACAGATTGGATGGTACCGATTAACCTAGTGTTTCTTAAAATGTTTGTTTACTTTCTAAAATATTCACTGAATATGGCTGAATGCGTAGCGTTACTTTGTAGAGCCCAAAAAGCTATAGTTACTACTGTAGATCTTAAGATCTCAAAGACAGCTTTGATGATCTAGAACATCACAAAATTATCACACAATGAATGTTGGCCTTCCGAAAGGGTCATTCAATATGTTCGAATACATATCATAGTCTTGTTCACATCTATAGCGACTTAAATCTACGCCATGCCGACTTTATTCCAGACTGTGAAAATGAATGCTGAAAATGAAAACTGAAGATCTGAAATTCTTAACTCAAGTGCATTTTGGATAACCTAGAGCATCCCAGAAAAGTACATAAATATTTAACGTTTACTACCGAGAATTTAATAATACGTAGGCATGTTTAACACATTCTAAAACAACGCTTTACACTTTTAATAAGGCATTTATTTTTTCTTCATGAACTTCTTCATATTCAGAATGTTTCGGGTTGTCAATAAGGCCTTAACCTCATATGTAATTTATTTTTCCCAGACAGAAGAATTGATGTAGAACAAATTTGTCAAAGACAGTGAACACTTTTATTCAGTCTGTGATTTACTACTGCCATTTGCTTTTTGAAGTCATTTATGACCCCTTATGCCTATCAGGCTTAAAATTTATGAATTTTGATATTAACGCTCAAAACCTGACCACTTTTCGTGACGATCGCATTGCGATAAAAGACGTAGTCCTACGTCAAAAATACGAACACTTGAAATTTAGAAGATAAACCTGTAAACACATAATTGATTTGAGCTTAAATTTCATGAGAACAAAGCTCTCAAACATTTATTTGTAAGTTTCTATTTCATGATCAGAACTGTTATAAACGTTGAAATTAATATAAATTAGTATGACCCTTCTGAAACTAGCTTGATAATAAAATGTGTACAGTAAACTAAACACGTTTTCTCATGAATAAGTGTTAATGATCCATTAGTAACAACATGGTAATACGTTGTCTTGATAATGTCATTATCTTCATCCCACAAAAAAAACATATTTATGTTTTTGAAATGGTCCAGTATCATCATCAAACAAAGCTTCTTCTTTTATCTCTTCTGTGTTGGGAGAAGCCCCGAAGCATTCTATGAAAGCATAAACACCAATCAGCACTTTCTGTTCTGCTTTTCTTTTGCTGCCGATAATACACTTTTCACTCATTCTTTAGGAATAAATAATAGCAACTGTAACGCGCTTAAGAGATTATTTCAATTTCTTACTCAACCACATAATTCTCCCAAAAACTAATCACTCATTACCATATATTGCATTTGCACCCCACACAAACACCGCCAGCAAGACCGCAGCACTAGGTCCAAGCACCTTCATCGTAACTTTTTACACCGCAAGTTCACTTTCACTTCCCCGAACAACTGCAAACAACTATCCGCACTAAGCCCGCGTCTTTACACTAAACCTCGCCGCTAGAATTTCAGCGACCCGCTCTGCAACGGTGAGTCCCACTTGTCAATCACGCGTGTCCAGCGCTCGCGGCGTCTCGTTTACAAATGCCTCGGAGAAGCCGAATAGCGCGCCCTGACATCCATATAAATCAATTCGGACGGCCTCTATCACCTGTATCGTTTACCATCATTAGTCGCCATCATCGTCATTGTTGTAGTAATCAACTTCTCCGCGAAAGAGCCAACCAAGTGCGGTTGCATTCTTTTTACTGCCCCCCGTGTTTATCTACCGGTTATCGGTGAGAAGTACCAAGTACCTGCTTCAAATTAGGTACCTCTCATTGCGCACTGACTGCTGGCTGGAATCGTGACGGCTGGGGCGGGTGGCTTGGCGATTCGGAAACTCGTTTCAATCCCTAAATTGTTTGTGTGCAAAATTCATCATTTGAGCTATGCCGCCCAGCCTAATGTCAATCCGAGAATGTAGACAACAGCCACAATTCCCGTTTATGAACGGCAATCATCAAAAATCTGGAATCATGCATGGCCGCCGAGTTTTGTGCAGAAACCGGGAAAAAGCTGTAAATCAATGAAAAACAAAGCAAAATTTGTGTTTACATCAAAGGGGGTTCCACTGATAAGCAACATGGGCGAAGGGAACACCTGATGATGCGGAATAGAGTTCTTACCCATACGGGAAGCACGCTCCGAAAACAATCGTAACATCATCAGTTCAATTACTTAGATATGACAGATTGTAGCAGAATAATTCACTGAACATTGCCGCCCACGACCAGTCAGACTATCTGAATGAAGGGGGACTTTTGTTCCAGCGGTCAAGAACATTAATGAAGATGCTTATGTGGGTGATAACCATACCGGTAGTTAGTGATTCCCACCTGATTGTAATTCTTCATCGACTATACTACGTCCCCCCAGATGATTTGAGCCTGCTCTCAACTTGGTGTTCTTTAGAGCTTTCAGTGCCATTTTCGTAGCAGTAAATGTATGCTCAAGCATACTACTAGTAGACCAGACCGAGCATCGAACTCAGTATTGCTTCATCGCTGTGCCTTTACCGAGAGGACTGCGGAGGGTGCAACATGATTTAACAATGGAAAAAGCAGATCGCTAGGTGCTATATGAATACAAATCAGGGCCGATGCTATCTGTGCATGATGGCAGGTTGATTATCTCGTGAAGATAGTGTAAGACGGGCCCGACTTACGATTATCACATCAGATTAATGATACCACCAACAAAGCAATGATTATGGAACAAACCCTTCAACTCTCGCGGCTCGCAACACCAACAAGTGTTCTGAGTAATGATTTGAGTATCTGTTGAAAATCAACTACCCATTGATGAGCGGTAAAAAAAATCTGTCCGAGCTTATTATGATGCTTCTCTTTTTGTTAATTCATCTGTAACTGAAGTATTCTCCGGATATATTATCGCTTAACTATTCATAATGACCAATGCAGGTGGATTGTTTCACTTCATCGACATTCGCGCAGGAATGAGATGAATGGATGAATACGCCATAGGATGGTTTTGTGACTGATGCACTGGCGTGGGCGAAAGTGGGAGGAAATCAAGACTGCTTATTGTTCGTATTGATTAGTTGAGCGAGATTTCTGAATGCAAAACTGTTCAACAAAAGTGCTCATGCACTTGACATATGAAAAAGACGACATTCTAAGAACACTAGTTGAAAAGAGCGGTTGCAGATATTTCGTCGACAGTCAATATTCCATAACGCGACATTGGAGGGTTATTCTAAATGCTGAGAGATTGTTCTTCAGAACACTAAATTAATCAACACAACATTAAAGTATTATCGACTACTAGGATGGTTTGGAGTACTGTTTACACAGTAAGAAGAAATCCAGTTATTTTGGAAGTAGTGCTTTCTTAGTCACAAATATCTCATCAAACCATATTTTTGTGAATCAGCTTTAAACTTTAATTTACTCAATGCCTATTTAATCAGAAAATAAATGGTTTCTTCTTTCAATAAAAACCACCACACTTTGTGAGCATCCTTGCTATTGGTTCAAATTGGTCCAAATTGTCACTCAAGCGCTACTTAACATTTATCCTGTTTTCTCTATCTCAAATCCGGTAATGACCGAGTGTCAAAAAAATAAAATACTCAAATAGGAACTTGGTGTTGAGCAGAAAATGGTCTGTATCCGCAATAATTCGGACACCTCAAAACATGAATAAAACATAAATTTCGCATTATATTTCCGTCGTAGTTGTTTATTTAAGATTCATGGGATGTGTTTTTACAATTCGTGAAGACAAAACATAGTTATTCGGTATTTGCATAAAATTTTCGAACTTTGCGCTTAACTCCCTCCATTAGGGTTTGAACAGACTCGTCAAAAATCGTAGAAGCCGTCTTTGTCCAAATTTGCTGGAAGTGTTTGATGTCTTTGATTCCTTGCTTCTTTCCAGAAAGCTTCCGCTTCATCAAAGCCCAATATCTCTCGATTGGTCGTAGCTCTGGGCAATTTGGCGGGTTTGAGGTTTTTGGTACAATGTTCACTTGATTTGCTTGGTACCACTCCATTACAGTTTAAGCATAGTGGCATGATGCCAATTCGGGCCAGAACAAATGTTTTTCTTTTTGACTTTTGATGAAAGGTAGCAATCGCTTTTGCAGACACTCTTTCTGATAGATATCCTTGTTGATTGTGCCTGTAGTGACGAAAGATTTACTCTTTTTGCCACACGTGCAAATTGTTTGGCACACATGGTATTTTTTTGGGAAATTTCGATGCCTTCTTCGTTCTGAAATACTCAGCTGTAGCATTTCTGGCCATAACAGAATAAAACGCCAGCTCTGGAAGCTGCTTGCAATCCTCCAGGGCATAAGTTTCAGCGTCCATAACAACGCATGAAAACTTCGTCAAATATTCGCAGTACAAACGTCGAACCCGTGATTATGCTGCCAAGTTCTGTTTGTCGTTGCGATTTGGAACTGTTTTTACTTTATACGACTTAAGTCCCAAACTTTGTTTTGATTTTTGGACAAAACCAGGCGACATCCCTTTTTTACGAGCCACCGTTCGAATGGAGAGATTTGGGTTTTTCGTTAATATCCTTTTCACCTTTCGGTCCATGACAGGATCAGCGCGTCCAATGTTTTTGTCACTTCTCGGTTTCCTTTCCACCGTCAAACGTTCCGAAAATGATTTGAGCACATCGTAAACAGTGAATTTAGTCAAATCCAATGTTTATGTAAGATCCCGTATTGCCAAGTCTGGATTTGCCGTGCGCCCGTACAAAATTCGCTCGCGCACTTGTTTTTCTTTCGTCGCCATCTTGAATACTAAACATGAAATGTAAACATCAATCATAGTCTTTTTCATCATAGACTCTCAGCTACACCACAGTGAAATTTTGAATTGCAATATTTCAAAAGTTACAATGATTTGTAGGTGTCCGGATTGATGTGGATACAGACCTTATATAAACTACCCAATTTTCTAAAGGATGGAGCGGTCAAAACATGGTCGACTCAATTATGACGTAGTTTTTTTATCGTGCATATAAAAAATAACTTGAACACCCCTCATTTTTAAGGTGTATGCATACGGAATGTCGACTCTAATTTTTTGCCATTTTCTTTTCAATTCTTAAAATGGCGTCGAAGCAAAAAGAGCAGCGTCTCAAAATTTTACACGCGCATAAGCAAAATTAAAATTATTCCCACGCCAACTTAGCAAAATCACTTAATATTGTTCAATCAACCGTGACGACGACTGTTACAGAAGTGTTCGAAGAACGTCTGACGACTGACAAAACCGGGATCAGAAAGAAACCGAAACCAGGAATCCGCACCAATCGGAAGAATAATGGCCAGCATTTTCAAACGCAATCCCAACCTTTCCACCAGAGATATCGGAAACAAATTGGTAAAGTCCCACACAACAGTGCAAAGAGCAAAGAAACGGGCCGGACTGTCAACGTATAATTTGAGGTGATTTGGCAAAAAAATTAGCCAAAGGAATTGACGTCGTAATAGAGTTTTATACGGCTAACGGGGAGGAAAAGATTAAAAATAAATTGAAGCAGAAAAAAATTTCAAAGTTCCCGAAAAAATACTTGGTTTGTCAGGCAATTAGCACCTGTTAGCTTAGCTTAGCTTGACTGACTGTACGTATCAATCGTTGATTCTCCGTGATTGATCAAAATCAGTGAAATTGAACAATGAATCAACTGAATGGGGCGGAAGTAACCGACCATTCTCACTGTACACGTTTTAGTGACTCAATTTCTTTAATAATCAATAACGGCGCCGGCCACGTCCATGCAATCAGTTGGGAATAGGGAAGGAAAGTTAGTGTGACCTTTGCTGTCTAGGGACCGTGTTAACCTCTGCTTTCCCACAAAGGTCACAGAAAGGAGGTTTTTCTATGTTTCTATGGTAGGGCTCGTTGGATCAGGATTAACCTTGATAAGTGATGTGATCAGCTAATACCCTTCATTTAATTCAGGGGACAAAAAGGATAACAATTACCTGTTTCGCTCCGTGTTTATGAGAGCACTTACCTACTCTCAATTGTCTGAAAATCCCTTGCGAGGTCTAATTGGTTAGCGTTCTGCTTCTTCCGCGGTACCTAAATGATGCCTATCCAAAATGGCCAAGCTTGCCCCATATGGCATTGCAGCTGAGCGAAAGTAGCATCTTATCTCGAACTTAGCCCCTCTAACTATGGAACTAGCCGAACATCGGTGTTTGTAGGATATCGGGTGTTCCCGAGTCCTGGAGTTGAGTTTGGTAGACAGGTACAAGCCGGTTAAGCCAAGAATGGCTACGGTGGCGATACAGTTAAGGATCAAACATGAATTACTCCCTAACCAATTATGGTAATCTGAATAACCGAAAAAGTTCGAATCAAAAGATGTATTGGAATAAGGTGACGTCCAAGCGTATAATCGCTTCATTACTGAAAAAACAGCCTTCCTCTTTCCATCCACAAAATCGTTAACACACCTCTTGTGATCAAAGTTGTCAATATTGTCAATCTCTTTTTTCGACAACTAATTATCGTTCGTCTTAGGAAAAACGACAAATTAATCAGTAAAATGCAAAGCGCTCCCCCGGATAATCAGCAACAATCAGCAAACGTGTACCAATCGGTTCGTTTTTGAAATCCATTTACACCGGATTTTAGTTCTATTCAACACACAAATGATGTTTAGGTTAGGATGTTTAGGACTCTGGTCATAAACACAGCATCCACTATCGCACGCGCATTTATTATTGATATTCTCTTGTCAGGCAATTAGCACCTATGGCCTAAAAAGTTCAAGTTTCTTGACAACTGGCACTGTCAACTAAGAAACCTATGTAAAGGAATGCTTGCAAAAACGCTTATTGCCTTTCTTGAAGAAACATAGTTGTTCCGTACTGTTTTGGCCAGACTTAGCTTCTTGCCACTACAGACAAATGGCAAATCGTAACCAAGGAGAAAAACCCTCCAAACTCGCCGGAACTGCGCCCAATTGAAAAATATTGGGCAATCGTAAAGAGAAACCTCAAGAGAACTCAAAACAATTGAAAGTGAAAAACAGTTTAGGCGTTCAGTATCAAATGAGGTGGATACAACAGCGGTACAAAACTTGATGGATGGTCTGAGACGTAAAACCCGACAGTTCGCATTTGGAAAATCGGAAAGCTAATCAAATAATGCTCCTGTGTTTTGTACACGATGAACTTCAAAAAGAAATAAAGCTTGATCATTTATATAATAAACTAATCAGTGTGCACTTAATCATGTGTGGCCATTTTTTGACTGTTCCACCCTTTGTCTCTTATATATCCATGAAGGTGATTATAATTGTTTCCAACAGTTGCAAGGACGTTTCCTGGTGTTCAGAAAAAATCAAATCTACTATATTAAATGCTGATTAACGAAACATTTCATGAAAGTGGATATTCTTAATTCGGTTACTCCTCAACCACGATATTTATTATGCTTTTGCTACGCTATGCCAGGAAAGAAACACCCTGATCGCTTGATCGGATACTACCGTTCAATGCCCTCTTCATTTCTATTCGTTCTAGCAATAAATTACTGTCCACTCCAAGAGCCTCGCATGGAGATGAGAAATTATCTGCTTCTGACAAATTTCATCAAGAAACACAAAAATTTCCATTTCTCCCAACTAGTACTAATTTTGAATGTCATTATCAAGTCTTGTTCGATATCAAACAATCGATCACAATATTTCAAAAACACATATTTTGCATTAAGCATAGCTGCAAGCGGTGCTCTACGTGCATGGTTCGTTGTGTAACTACACAAAACTTTATTTTTTCTGGCCTCGCCACTTGCGGTGACAAAGCAATAATTGTTTAGCGCACAAGTACAACAACTGTACACAAGCCGGCTGGCAAAACCGCTCAGCTTATTGCCGGTTGAAATAGAAACAGTCGACTTGGGTACTTTCTCCCTCCACAAGTTTGTAGACCGCAAAACAGAAAGAAATATTAGCTTGTACCTACTTTTGTGGTCCATGACTCGACGTGGAAAACTTAGTATTGCTTCCGTAGTATGTAAAGTCATTTAATTTTGAGATTTAATTGAAAATGATATAAAATATGAAAATTCCTATGAAGAAAAAACTACCAGTTAATCAGCAAGGTTTGTGTTCCTTGGCTCAGCCTAATATGCAGTGATCGTTTCCTTTTTTCATTACAACTCATACACTATTTAATTGAGCTTGGAACGATATTCAATGCATAACAAAAAGTTGTGATATATGTAATAATGTTAGGTTGGTCTACTAGGTTAGTCAAAAAAATTTGAAAGCCGAAATGAGGGTACATTTTTTTTGGCGGATTCACTTTTATTGCTCAGTATAGTGAATAAACTAAGATCATAGATTTAGATCAATACACTCCCGAAAGTGACTTTCTGGAAGACCTGCAAAATACTTCTCCACTACAGCTAGAACCTCTTCGTTTGTTAAAAAAAAAATGCTTTCCAGGAAAGAATTTTTTGAAGTGTGAAAACAGCCAGAAGTCAGAGAGAGCCAAATATGACGAATAGGGTGGATGCTGCAACTATTTGTACCCCAATTCACTGATTTTCACGATAGTCTTTGAGCTGTGTGAGCAGCTGCATTGTCTTGAAGAAAAATGATTTTTTTTTTCTGCAAACCGGATCTTTTTTCGTAATTTTTTTGGTAGCCATCCCAGAACGGGTCATTGCGTCGAAGAACTATGTTCTTGCTGGCTGCCAAGCATTGTCAAAAGGAGGGTATCTCGGTCGTCACAACGATGTCGCCAAGATTGTGCACCAACAACTTGCACTGAAGCACAATTTGGTGAACCAGTACGTACTTGTACCTCCAAGACCCGGTTCTGGAAAATAGTTGAGAAAAGCTGTACTGCGATTGTGAGATCCTAACGGATATCTTCATCCGTGTCAATCGCCCTGACATTGTAATCTACGACGAAAATAAGAAGAGTGTAGCTCTGATTGATGTCGCTGTACCGCTGGATCGCAACGTCCATTCAACGTTCTCTACCAAGATTACTAAATACCACGATTTGGCGAAGGAGTTTAGGCAGATGAGGCAGATGAGGCATTTGGAGGACGCCCGTATAGTTCTCGCAATAATATCGGCGACCGGAATTGTTCGCCGTACCCATATTCGTTCCCTTGAAGAGTTGGAGGAACTGGTCAAGACACCAACCAGACAGAAAAGGGGGTTCTTGGTACCTGTAGTTTTGTCCGGCGGTTCATGAATCACTATAACTAATCCAACCGAAACAAACGAATTAGAATGTAAGTTTACAAAACAAACGAATGTATCCACCGAGCCTACCCCCTTTGGCCCCGAGACGTCCGAGGGTAGGTGAAAGTTTCCAGCTACATGCTTAAATTGGAATTGTTAAATGTTTTAACGCAATTTCGATAAAATTATAGAAAATTCAAATTCAGTTACAGACATTTCAAGTTGTTTATGGGAACGTTCTGCTCTTCATTTGCACACTGGGCCAGAAGCCGAAATTAGCAAGACAAAACATTTAGCGCTCTAAGAATGCGTTTTATCGAGATAATTGCATCAGCATTGTGGCTCAGTTTCATCTGCGCCACAATTTGGTAATAAAAATTAGTAACAATTTTCACCGCAAGGGTGTCGCTGCGATACTAACTTTCTTATTTCGCCTTCTAGAGGTTTGATGTTTTGGGCCAAGTTGCAGCACATAAAAGAATTAGAAAGTGTGTCCAAAACATCAAAGTTCTATGCCTTCAAATAACAAAGTTACAAATTTAACTTAAACTTACGTTAATTGTACTAAATTTCATATTTTGGTCAAATATATTATTTTCGACACCATGTATGTGCTGAGCCTAATAATTTGCGTATGTTTTGGAAGAGTTCACATAGTTTTGCGAAATAACAAGCGAAGTATTGGCCAAAACAAAGAAAAATATCATGAATTTCAAAATCAGTTTTCTCATAAAACTGCACGTTGTTGCAAAAAACTACAGAAGTTTCAAAAAGTGCCATATGTAACCTTTAAATTCTGATATTATCCCCATTGCATATTTTAGTATGTGTGAGATATCTGAATTAATAATAACTAATATTTTTGCTTGAGCAACTACCTTTTATTATATCTTTCCCATTATTGCAACAGGTTTTGAACGGATTCAGGAAATTGATTTTTACCGGTTTGAGGAAACTGTTTTTGTAGTGTCAACATGGGGTCAGAGGTTAGCAAAAGTCTTTTAAATACATCTTCGATGTTCGCCAGGCGACTGAATTGTTGAGGATGGTGCTCCCGAAATTTTCTGATTGATTTGTTCCGTTGCTCTTGTGCTTCTTCCGACAATAGTCCAATAGGAATTTCGCATTGACTTATTCTTGCCGATCTATGTACTCAAGGCGAAAGGGGATAATAATCATAATAATGGACTTTTAACTTCTTAGTTTCTTCTGCATACACAGATAAAAAGAAACAATGATTTTTCTGCGTTATCTAATGCACATAAGGGGAATGCTAGATTTGCCAGAATATAATGGGATATTTCATGTAAATTTAAACCAGATAACGCCTGAATCCACGAACGATGTCCACTTCAAGTTCTGTAATTCTTGCTGTTGTTTCTTTATCGTGAAAAGTCGTCTGACAGTGTTGCCATCATTTGTGTTACCTGATGAAAAAATAAAGGTAAAGGGATCTACCTTCCGATAAAGAAGAAAAAAGCAGTTACCTCCGCATGACAAAGGTTCACTTATTCTCAGCCCAATCTTCTTATACTCTTCTTTAATTGAACGTTGCCATTTTAGAAAGGTTTCGTTTCCTTTATTTATACGCATTTTTAAGTGGAATTCTGTACGCAACATTAAGTAGAAACTCCATACTTCTTATGTACAAAGAAACATTGAATTTTCTGCGTAATCTAATGCACATAAAGGGAATGCTAGATTTGGCAGAAAATAATGGGATATTTCATGTAAATCTAAACCAGATTCCCCCGGATTTTAGCCTCTTGTATGAAAGATTTCAAACATTGTTGTATGGGTCATGAAAAATTGCAATCAATTTCGTTGTTTACGCCTCCTTAAGCTTGGAATTAAACGAAGGGAAATTTTACACGCTTGTTAAAATTAATTATTTTTTTCTGTGTAAGCTTTCATACAACAGGCTGGATTCAAGCGTTATCTGTTTAAGATTTGCATGAAATATCCCATTATTTTCTGGCAAATCTAGCATTCCCTTTATGTGCATTAGATAACGCAGAAAATTCAATGTTTCTTTTTATCTGTGTAACCTCACCGCCAACTTCTTCAAAAATGTCATTTTATAACGTTAGTGGTTGCTTGAACTTAAAAACATCTTTCTCCGGAAATGCAAAGAGGTGCTCGACAACCCAAGCAGAATTGGCCGAAACCAATTCTGCTGTGGTGTGTTTTTCTCGCAAATCTTTGTGTTCGCGCACATAAAGCGACACAGATCTTTTTATCAACCCGGTGAAAGTACAGAAAGTTCGCGGTGATATGTTTGCTAAAGAACACTGGTTTGCGGTCACTGAACTCAACTATAATTTTATTTACCGAAAAAAGGATGCGGTTTATTGATGGTTAAAGTGAACCGTGGTTTATTTTGAACTAAATCTATCAGCTGTTCTGCTGCTTCTACTGGCTAGAAGTGGTTAGATCACCACACGATCGTGAGGCGATCGGGTCCTATAGGCCTATTGCATTGACCGTACAATGACCATAGTGTGGTATTCAACGTTGGACGTGAGTGACCAGTTAGGGTGGTTCAAACAATGAAAATTAGATGATATATCTGACTTGTGGAACGATCACTTTCTATTTACGGAGCCTGATCCTAGGGGTTTCTTCACCAAAAGATATTTTCTTCCTTTCACCAACATTTTTCTTTGGAGTGTTATTCAAAATTTTGAATCCAGCCATTTTGAATGTTTTAGAAAAAACAATTTTTTTATACGGGGGCACTTGGCGTACCAATATTTGATTTCAGCAAACCTACACTGAGCGTAAAAATCGAGAAGAATTCATAAGAATATCGTATGGAAATTTGCCAGAAGATATTATTGCAAACTCCATTCGATTCTTTAATAGATATAAGTTCATAAGGACGATGCACAGTGGACAAGAACTGATGAAAACTAAGGAAAAAATCTGTAACTTTTGTCGCTTTTAAGCGTGGCTTGTAAGCAAGGCCATTTCCGCTTGGAAATTGTCTGGGAAATCGAATTGAAGTGGTTTCAATCACCGCACGGATATGGTTGTGGATTTAAAGAGCTTATTTTACCCCACTTCCCCTTAGATGCTTGAATAATTTATAGATATCTTTGCACGGAGAGGCTCAAGATCAACAAAATAGTGCTAGTCCTATGTGAAATATCCTGGAAAATCGAACATTTTGAACGATTCCGAGGCAAGATATCTATAAATTATTCAATAATATAAGGGGAAGTGAGGTAAAATCAGCCATATCTTCGTTCACAGAGCCGTGCAGTGGATGAAATAACTTTTATTCGATTTGCCAAAAAAAAATCACATAGGACTAGTCTTATTTCGTTGATCTTGAGCCACTCCGAACAAAGATATCTATAAACTATTCAAGACACACGGGAAATGGGGTAAAACCAGTCATATCTTCGTTCACAGAGCCGTGCGGTAGTAGAAACAGCTTCTATTCGATTTTCCCGAAAACTTCACATATGACTAGCACTATTTTGTTGATCTCGATCCTCACCGTGCAAAGATATCTATAAATTTTTCAAGCATCTAAGCGGAAGTGGGGTAAAATCAGCCAAATTTTTGTTCAAAGAGCCGTGCGGTAGATGAAATAACTTCTATTCGGTTCTTCAGGAAATTTTACATAAGATTACCTTTACTTTGTTGATCTTGAGCTACTATGAGCAAAGATATCTATAAACTATTCAAGAATACAAGGGGAAGTGAGGTAAAACCACAGAGCTTTGAGGTAGTTGAAACAGCTTTTATTAGATTTTCCAGGAAATTTCACATAGAACTAGCACTAATTTGTTGATCTTGAGCCTCTCCATGCAAAGATATCTATAAATTATTCAAGAATCTAAAGGGAAGTGGGGTAAAATAAGCTCTATAACTCCACAACCATATCCGTGCGGTGATTGAAATCAGTTCCATTCGATTTCCCAGACAATTTCCAAGCGAAAATGGCCTTGCTTACAAGTCACGCTTAAAAGCGACAAAAGTTACAGAATTTTTCCTTAGTTTTCATCAGTTCTTGCCCGTTGTGTGACGGTATGCAAATTTTACTCACACAAAAAAAAAGTTGCAGGCGAGTCTCGAACTATGAACCTCGGAATCCTCGAACATTTTTTTTTTTTGCAAATACGGTTTTATTTCTCAACATACTCTCCTTTTCGGTCGATACAGCGAGTCCAGCGATTTTCTAATTTTTGTATCCTATCCAAATAGTACTCCATCGGAATTCCTTCAAAATAGCCATCGGTTTCAGCTATGAGCTCATCATTTGAGTAAAATCGCTTACCGGTGAGCCATCTCTTCAGATTTGGTAACAAATAGAAGTCACTGGGGGCCAAATCTGGCGAATACGGTGGATGGAGAACCAGTTGATAACGAATTTCATTCAATTTTGCTTGAGCAATTGAGTATGAATGAGCAGGCGCATTGTTGTGATGATAGGGCACACTTTTTCTCTGTAAATGCGGCCGTTTTTTCTGGACTTCATCCTTCAAATGATCCAATAACTGTTTTGCCTGCTGTGATGACTCCAGTGTGTAGTATTCGATCCAAGTTTCATCCATGGTTGTAAACTTGCTCAAATTCTCCTGAGAGGTTGTAACACGAATGCGTTTTTGGTCCATTGTAAGCAAACGTGGCACCCATCGCGCGCAGAGCTTCTTCAAACCAAAAACGGAATGCATGATGTTGCCAGCTCGTTCTATTGAAATTCCTAAAGCCTTAGCTAGCTCTTTCAATTTTATTATTGGATCCTCCAATACTACATCATGGATTTTATCGACGTTCTCTGTTGTAGTGGCCTCATTTGGGCGTCAACGGTGCTCGTACTGCCACAACGAAAATCAGCAAACCACTTATGAATCGTTTGTATCGACGGAGCAGAGTCTAGAAAATACTTCCAGCTTGGTTTTGGTTTCGGCAGCCGTTTTCTTGCGTAGAAAATAGTATTTTATCAATACTCGGAACTCGGGTTTTTCGATTTAAAAAAAACTTGCTGATCGATCTCTTCTCACTGTTGTCACTAATGAATGCGTGGACAGAAATGGCTGAAATTTTGGCAGCCGTCATTCAAGAAGTGAAGCTCATAGAAAATGCTTCACATTGGCGATTACCAACGCCATCTGTAGGAAATTTAAGGGACTTTTCAGGCAGCCTAATACACGCTTGATCAGTGATGTCAATTGATAGTGTATAAGAAGCATGTTTTTCTCGACCAGTGCAACAATAATCATTTCATACGATTTCGTATGGTAGGAGCTTTTGACTCTTGCTTTGTGGTTAATAGCTTCGATTGTTTAAAAATTGTACGGATATTTTCATGAGCGTAGTGAATTTTAAAGGGAATCAGACATTTTAATATCAGGACATGTGATTTGCTTTTTCATATACCATGCCACATTACCAAGTGCAAGACTTTCAATAATTCAACAATTTCTCGAATGCGAATACTACACGCTGATAATATCAATAATTAAATAAGTACCTACTAGATTAATTAAAATAACCTACCTTGAGTCATAGTAATCTGTTGAAGACACCAACCACAAACTAAAAGCAATCCACCGAAATAATATTTAAAATGGTAAACCAGGGCTTCCACACGATTGATTACTACACAGTTTTTATGAGATTTAACGTTTGAGATTTGTCGTTTTGGTGCTGAGGCGTATTCGAATGTAATGAGAAAATTACATGGTTGCTTCGATATTTCACCAACATTCACACACTCAGCGAAATAAACTTTCGAAATTCATAAGATTGCATTTGATTATTTGCCATAAGAAATCAGTATGAATTTCATAAATTTGTCTTATGAAACATAATGATATTTAAAACAAAAAATAATATGCAGCAACCAGGATTCGGACAATGAACGCTTATGTTATGAGTCCAGTGAGTTACTCACTAGTATATCTACACTTGTAATTAAGACAGCTTAAGGTTGAAGGATTCATCATCATTTTTTCGTCATCATCAAAAAACCTAAAGCAGTTTTTTCGTTTGATATTAAAATTCTGACAATGAAAGTGTATGTACTGTGGTCCACTTTGCAAGCAGAATATAGTGAATATATTTTCACGAACTATGTTTTGATTTTGAACGAAAAAACTGCCTTCGTATTTTTAATGGCGACTGAAAATTGATGATGAATCCTTCAACCTTAAAGGCGTACAAGAACAACGTCGTGAAAAACTAAATCCCTTCATAAGTCAACCTTATGAAATTCCAAAGCATCCTTCATAATGTATACCTTATGAAATTACTAAGTTTATTTGCCTGAGTGTGCTTCAGCATTTGCATCGACGATAGCCCCTTGGTTTTAACAGAGAAGTAAAGTAGTATGTGTGCTAGCGATCAACCGTATTCGTTGACACACGCATACAAGTGCGGAAAAATGCATGTTTTCAATTGAGCGGTTCCATATCATTTCAGCAACGAGTAATTTTCATATTTTTTGATTTGCATGAAACCTTGCATACACGTTTTTGGGGAAGAAAAACGCCGTTTTGCATACTTGGTTCGCCATTTTGAATCTAGCCTTACTTATGAGAAGGGCCTATGAAAAATGCACATGATATCTTCAAAAAATTGTATCTTGGAAACGGTTTGTCCGATTGGTTTGGTGTCTTCGGCGAAGTTTTAGACAATTGTTGGTGCTATATGGAGAAAATATGCACGGTAAAAAAAAAGTTTGGTTTTTGTGTTTTGAACTAAAATATAGATTTTTCCGTAAAAGTGACCTGTCAATAATTTTTTAATTATTCTAATGTTATAGCTGACTTAAAATGCTATCTACTGCACAGTGAGTTGTTCTAGAGAAAAATAGGTTACAATGAAAAAAAAATTTAAAAAAAATTACAATTTTCAAAAAAGCTATTAAGAAAAGTCAAAAAAGTTTGTCACTCTAATTTTATGGAATAACATCAAATTTGCAAGCAAAAAGTACTTCGGTAACATTTTTCTAAGATGCACCGTTTAGAAGATATTACTGATTCAATATTGATTTTTTGATAACTTAATAAGTTTTGGCCCTTTTCGGATGTACTCCGTGTTTTTTCAGTTTCAAAAGTATTTTTTTCGGAAAGATTGGAAAATTTTGAGTTAAAATGACACTGACAGCTTAAAGATTCGAGTGAAATTCTCTGCCTTAAAAGTATTTTGAAGAACAAGTTACAAAATCCCACTATCAGGAACAATGATTTCTTCCAGTTATTTTTGGTGTATTGTGTTGAAAATGTGCATTCAACTCTTGCATATCGCCTAACAGTTTAATCCATTTAAACTGGATGTGTTTATACTGTGCATATTTTCTCTCTATTGCCGAACATTGCCCCAGACATCAAACCGATGAGACAACTCGATTTCGAGATACACCTTTTGAGAACTGCAAATGCAAGCTCCTCAATTAGCAAGATTCAAAAGAGCGAATTAAGCTTATTTTTCAGGGATGGTGATTGTGCGCAATAAAAAATAACATTATATGTTAGATATCATCAGTTTATTTTTATTCCTGTATTTTTATAAAATTATTGTTTACACAACTTTCTTAACAATATCGAATATTTTGGCATCATTGTCAGGACAGTTTGAATAAAGCTTTGCCTTTATTGTATTTTCTGATAGAGGAAGAAATGAGTGGAATTTTTGAGTTCCTTGAATTGTTTTTGCATTATTATATTGATTATTTAGCTGCAAAGACAGATTTTCGTATTCTTCTGTAGTAGAATAACAAAATGACAACTTTGTAAGTTCTTCTTCTTTTCGTTTGTTTGCCCAATTAAACAACTCTCTTGCAGTCTTTATCGGGTGTTCGCGTTCTTTGGCTAAACTTGCTCTGGTAGCCATGCGTTTTATCGTACCTCCAATAGCATCGCATGGACCTTTTCCGTGCGATGTTGCGAAGAAATGCCATTCAGCGTCGATACCATACTTTGACTTGAATTTACAAAGGCTAGAAAAGTTTTTTCGGTTTTTATACTGTGAAGCAGCACCATCTGACATAAAATAATTTTTTTTTATGTTTTTATTTTGATCAATTTGTAAAAAGTTTATCATTTTATCAATAAACAAATTAACAGCGACTGAATCATGTCTTAGTCCTTCAGAAATTATAATGAAGCTAAAATGTTTAATTTGCATATTTTCAGTATAATATATTACGAAAGGATGGATTGTGGCCTGTTGCACGTTCCAATGGTGTGATTGAACTTCATCCTGCAAAATGAAGCTGTAATTTTCAGAAAAGTCACAAATAGCTAAAAATTCACCATCTTGCAAGTTTTGTTTTGTAGTTTTCAAAAAATTGGATTGTTCGGTTTTTACAAAATCATGCGGAATCAAACTTTCTAATTTTGAGCTGAAAAATGAAACAAACTCATCGGTTTGCTTTACAATAGTTTCTAAATCACATCTGTCAGTGGTAACCCATTGTTCGAATGAAAGCTTTTTAACAAAGTTTTCTTCCAGTTGTTTCAAAAAACTGTCTTCTAAAACTGAGGTATCTGGGCAGTTTTTACATCTTCGTAGATGGCAATGAGTTGTCTTATTTTCGCAAAGTAATCTATTCGTTAATGTTTTTAGATCATTCAAGACATTGTATTTTTTTAAGCTATGTAGAATTAAATTGACATTTTCATGCGTAGTGCAAACGCAAACATTATGTGTTCCTGTGATAGTCAATAGTTTACATTGCCTTGGCCGGAGGCTTGCAAATGATGAAAACCCTATTTTTACATTGACGTACATTTCATTAAAGCGATTAAAAGCTTCTGTCAATGTCATCATTAACAATCTTTTCTGAACAGCTAATCTCTTATTTCCTGTCTTTACGCTAACAAAATCTCTTTGGCCTGGCATTGCACGGCTTATATCATCGTCCTCAAAAAAATTCAAAACCAGTTCTTTTGTTTCATTACTCAAAGCTTTTCCAGAACTTGAACCTTGAGATGAATCAAATACATTATCTCTTTCCTTTCTTGCATCTGATGCCATATTTCTACTCGTTTCAAATTCGTCTACCATTTTTTGTACTGACCATGATTTTGGTAACAATGATAAAATTAATAGTTTTTCTTGCCTTGTGGCTGAATTAAAAAATTTCATTTTCATATTTTCCATGACTTCATCAAACTCGTTAGCTTTTTCTGTTTTAGCGTCTAATTTAAAAAGATTTCTTCCTCCGACGATTCGACGATTTCACCTTCGACGATTTCAGCGCACTTTTTTTCAGGATAGTGAACATTTTTAACCTTACCTAAATCTATAGGCGAAACACGAATAGCTGCTATTCCTCGGTTGAATATTTCGACGTCTACAGGCATCGTGAAGTCTTCATTTGATTGAATTGTGCTTAGCGTTGACGCTGATGGTATCGTGACCAAACTTTCATAGCTTTGCGAATCAGGTACATCAGGTATGGTCTGAACAGTTGGCATCCTTGAGCCGCCGGCTACGCTTTGTTCTTCGTTTTGGGTGAGGTGAGCTCTTGAATCAATATGTAGACGGCAAGACGAACAAATACGAAAATCCTTGGTGTTGAGTGTGGATACCTTGGAAAATCCAATTGATTTTAGTTTTTGGATGATACCATCCGTGAGATATCGCAGCTCTTTCGAACACTGAATGTCTTTGAATGGGCGAATACATTTTATTTTACTCATTTTGTAATCTGTAACATAGACAATATTTTCCAATTGTTAGTTTTGTACGAAAATATCACAAAACATATAATTAAAATGTGTATTTAAAACTTACCTTTGCACCAAAACGTGTTGCACTTTCCTTTACAATTATTATGTTATCAAACAACACTAGATCTCGTTCAAAAACACAGGATTATGAGCTGAAATTACTATAATCACTATGCTACTAGCAACCTTTATGCATTTACTGTTTGGTAGATACTGGATTAATTCAGAACCGAGTCAGACATTATTATACAGCTCACGGGTAGAAATCATAGAATACTGGGTAAAGACTGTTGGAAGATAGGTGGAGTTGAACGCTCGGGTATCGTCGAACCTTCAGGTACGAGTTTGAAGAGTTGGAGCGAGGTAGATTTGCTGGCATAGGTATATTGTTATTGAAGAAGATTGTAAATTGTATATACCTGGAATGAATAAAGAGTGCCGGTTGTTGATTGAGGTATCAGTCGGCAGCCGTCTAGTTTGATGGAAGGTGACTAAGACTGCGATCTTTTTGTTTATTATTAAGAAACGGTCATCGACGGAGCTAGCCTCGTTATGGCCAGCGTGGCCATGGTGGACTAGTTCCAACAAAGACCATGTTTACAATCACCAACTGTACGTAGTACAGCTAACTGGTATCTAATTACCTGTATCTAATACTTGTTAGCACGTTTTCAGCACAACGCACCAAAAATCACTTGAAGAAATCATTGTTCCTGATAGTGGGATTTTGTAACTTGTTTTTCAAAATACTTTTAAGGCAGAGAATTTCAATCAAATCTTTAAGCTGTCAGTGTCATTTTAACTCAAAATTTTCCAATATTTCTGAAAAAAATACTTTTGAAACTGAAAAAATACGGAGTACATCCGAAAAGGGCCAAAACTTATTAAGTTATCAAAAAAATCAATACTAAATCAGTAATATCTTCTAAACAGTGCATCTTAGAAAAATGTTACCGAAGTACTTTTTGCTTGCAAATTTGATGTTATTCCATAAAATTAGAGTGACAAACTTTTTTGACTTTTCTTAATAGCTTTTTTGAAAATTGTAATTTTTTTTAATTTTTTTTTTTCATTGTAACTTATTTTTCTCTAGAACAACTCACTGTGCAGTAGATAGCATTTTAAGTCAGCTATAACATTAGAATAATTAAAAAATTATTGACAGGTCACTTTTACGGAAAAATCTATATTTTAGTTCAAAACACAAAAACCAAACTTTTTTTTTACCGTGCATATTTTCTCTATATAGCACCAACAATTGTCTAAAACTTCGCCGAAGACACCAAACCAATCGGACAAACCGTTTCCGAGATACAATTTTTTGAAGATATCATGTGCATTTTTCATAGGCCCTTTTCATAAGTAAGGCTAGATTCAAAATGGCGAACCAAGTATTCAAAACGGCGTTTTTCTTCCCCAAAAACTTGTATGCAAGGTTTCATGCAAATCAAAAAATACAAAAAATAAAAACTGGAAAAATTTCCCACTTGTTCGTGGAATCGCTCTATTATAGCACAATGTCATTTTCAGAATAAAGAATAAAGATGTTCGAGTTGAAAATCATTCCGTTTGATTTTTCCATAACCGGTGCATGTTGACAGGAAAACATAACAGAATCTGTACAACGGAATGCATGTGTATGTACACGCAAAAAAGTAATAAATTATCGCATTTTGTTCGGGTTAAAATCATCCAAAATTCAAAATATGATATCTCAAATACATCAGAATATATATTGGGCTTGATTTCCGAATTCAAAAGTCACATATGGTATTTTTTGAAATTTGGGTAGTTTTTTGCAACAACTTGCAATTTTTTGAGAAAACTGATTTTGAAATTCATGATATGTTTCTATGTTTATGCTAATATTTCGCTATGTAAACTCTTCTAAAACATACGCAAACTATTGGGCTCAGCACATGCATGGTATCGAAAATAATATATAAAAATTAGTACAAAAAACGTAAATTTCAGTAAAATTTTACAAAATTTATTGTAACTTTGTTATTTGAAGACATAGAACTTTGATGTCTTGGACAAACTTTCTTATTCATTTATGCAACTTATGCAACTTTGCCGAAAACATCAACTTTCTACTATTCTATATTACAACTGAATTTGCAACGAAAATAAAAATGACCATCAATATTATGTAGTAAGACCGGTTGCAGGTCGAAACTATCGATAGGTTTAATATCAACAATTGGAAGACATTCAATTACTTCGAATGATTATCATAGGTTCCCATTTTCCACAATTTCACAATCGAGTGAAATGGTGTTGGATGTTTTGCTGTATCTACTTTTTGGTATACATATTTGCTTTCATAGCTGAATATGTTAATAAAGTACCCTGTCTTAAATTGGTTCCTTTTAACTTTTTAACATAACTGCATTTGAACACATTATTTCAAACACTTAATCAATATTAAGTGGTTGAATAAGCATTCCATAGTAGTTTTTCAAACGTATGTCATATAAATTAAACTTTTCTTCAACTGAAATTAAAAAAAAAATCATCATTGGGCAGCTCATATAAAAACTGCCATGAAGCTTTCACATACAACGTGTAACATATAGTGTTGCGCGATGACATAATGCGCGAAAATTGTTCAAATCCTCTATGTATTACTTCATTTTTAAAAAACATAATTTATTCCACAGGTTCAGATACTCGATTAATATTTGGATAATAAACCAAAAATGATGTTTCGGCTTAATTTCTTCTTTGAAATGTGTAAGATACAAATTGTGATGATGACTGATTAAATAATGATACATAAAGTTGTATATTAAAACAACGCAACGTTGTCGAAGCAATCCAAGAAATCTGACAAGTTCTTTTTCAGTACTAGTTCTTATATTTTCAGAGAGCGAGTAATGGCGCTATAACCATAAGCCATAGGAAGCTAGGACTATAGTTAATGCTAAAGTCCCAACTGTTTGAAGAGAGATGCAGCATCACTTAACCTTCTTAGACTACATGCTTTCAACGAAAATTTTTGAATACATTTTTGTTCTGTACACCAAACGGGGCATTCTGTTCAACTATTCTCTCCGACTATTAATTTCCTTTTTCCTTTGAAATCTACTGAAGGCCTCATGGGTACCCAGTGTCTTCTCAAGGTAGATAACAAATCCTCATTATCATCAACGGTAGTATGGATGTGGTCAGGTGAGCGATCAAGGAGTGTCTTCAAGGAGATTATTGCGTTAAGAAACGTATCAGTAACAAGTTTCGTTTCATGATGGCATGCAATGTCTTCAACGAATTATTCCTCATCGTAGCTCCATCCATGAGGTGAGCAAACGCCAATGTTAATGCAACTTTGCCGAAAACATCAAACCTCTAGAAGGCTAAACAAGGAAGTTAGTATTGCAGTGTCACCCTAGCGATGAAAGTTGGAACTAATTTTTATTACCAAATTGTGGCATATATAAAACTGAGCAACAATGTTGAAGCAATTATCTCGATAAAAAGCATTCTCAAAGCGCTAGAGTGTTGGTTTTGCTAATTTCGGCTCCACCCAAATTTTCTGTTTGTATATGAGACGTATACTAAGCATATCTACGGGGAAACATAAATGAAACGCTGTCTATGAACATGACTATTTGGCAAGTCTCACGCATTTCTAATCATGACTATATTTTCGGATATAATAGAAGAGCTAACTCATCCTCATCCAAAAGGTAGCTCTATTTTTATTGAATTGGGATGAATTTTATATCGTAAATTTGTAGGTTAGCATTAATACAATTGAAGTCATGATTGGCCTGCCGTATGGATGATTGAAAAACTATTACAACTACCAACAATGTACTAAATCTACACTACAATCTACTTGCATCATGGTACAATAATTTATAAATATTCCTTTGTATCTTTCGTAGCATTCCAGGGAAACACTACGAAAGGAGTGATTACAACAAACATTTTATATGTTTCATCAACATAATATCATTTCATTCATTGTAAAAATATCACATTAGTACACTACTGGTTTCACTAGGGAGTAATCAACTTTCATATCAGCACAGTTAATCTTAGCTTACAAATATTCGGGAGTCGAGTTGTATGTATTCCGTTTCAGTTACATCGGTTTATGATCTTTTATCTGCATATCAAGTTACGATCTAAAGACTGCTACAACGATCGTTTTTCCATCAACATCCGTTTTCGGATGGGAAGAAGATGTCTAATTCATTTAGCAACATAAACGTCACAAGAATGGCGTAGCATCCCATCAGCGCAATACCGATGCGTTTACGCAACTTGTACATGGCGATGTAGATAACTAGGTAAAGCGAACCAACGGCAAACAGCAGTGCAATGATCGAATACTGCATTCCGTGGGAGGCAATTACCACGTACGAGTTGTTGGTGCTGCCTCCGTCCGCCACCGTTCGGATGAACCACGGCATTCCGAGCGAGAACAAGATCGCCAATGAGTTGGCACCGAGGGCATTGGATACTCCCATGGCTCCGTTTCCTGATGGATGATGGATAATTATGAAACACTGCATTCGGATGTGAAAGAGCAATTTAGCGATATCTTACCGGTTCTTATGATAAGCACAGCAGAAATTGCCTCCGGCATACAGCCGCCCATAGCTAGGAACGTAAGACCCATGACTCCGTCCGGTATTCCAAAAGTATATCCAATGATGGACATCATCCAAAACGTAAGAAACGATATGAGAGCTATGAAAATGATGCACATTATGAATGTAAGCGGATACCAGCGACGCATGGATGGGTATATGGGATTAGGAATTGTAAACGTTAGAACAAAACGAATCGGCCAGCTGTAGAACCACCAAAAGGTACGGAGCTTCGTTTCACGGGAAATCTTCCATAATGTCATTGGTGGATGTTCTTCCGTGTCTGGTAGGACGTGTCTGGAGGGAACTGAAATAATAAAAATAATCATTCAACCATTCAGAGCAAACTACTCAACGGCACTTACTTTGTAGTTCTCCCACCTTGAGTGGCTTCTCTGCCATCTGATCGGAGAGAATTGATGCCGTGGACATTCGATACCCTGGCTTTTGAACATTTTGCTGAACCGTCCCAGCTGTTACTGCCGCTGCAGCTGCGGCCCTTTCTTCCGCTTCAATATTCTTGATCACGCGACCGCAGAGGTTCCATTTAACCTCGATGTACTTCTTGGCAAACTTCATGATGTGTTTGTTTTGAAACATTACGACAAAGTAAACCAGAAGCAATATGACAAATACCATCGCCTCATACCAGTAGATCCGGCCGTCCCAGGAAAATCCAACTAATATGCCTATATGAATTGCAAACACGATAGAGTCTCGTGTCAATGGCCACCAATCCAATTGAACGGGCTGTACAAAAAGAACATCTCAACATAAGGTAAAACTTATACAAACCAAAAACTTTAACATACCTTCTTAGTAGCTAAACCCGCCAGGCTGGCCACACCTAATGTGTTGAACAGAAGTGATCCCATCACGGTACCAATACCCATATCTGAATCGGCGATGAACGTACTGATCGTGTTCGTAAAGAACTCCGGAATAGTTCCGGCAATGGCCATGAAGGTTGCAGCCGCAACGTCCTGCGATAAAAAAAAACGAGAAAAGAAAAAAGAAACACAGATTTACCAATTCATTAGAAAATTCTACTATCGACATGAAAGGTTAGTTTGATTAGTTGAGATAACCAATTGGCGTCGTCAAAAACAGTCTCTCTCAATAATTGCTCATAATTGGCGCACGCCTAAACGTGTTTGCATAATTTACAATAATGACTCATTATTATTGGACAGCAAAGCAAGACGAACAGCTTGTTTTAGCGATAAGAAACGTTTACGGCGCTCCGTCAACAAGGAAACACACACGATTCGCCGCCTGCTCTTCTAAATACCTGGTGCGTGACAAACCGCTGTCGTGATGATCGTGAATTGTACTCGAAATAGCTAAACACAATCAGTGCACTGATTTATGACGTGCATTGCTGAACAGTGGACACTCAACCAAACGATTACGCCGATAAAATACTAGACACAGCAGATTATTGTCCCATTGAGTGTCAGATAAGAAAGTTGTGGCACTGTTCGTGTCTTGATTAAACCAAGTTCAAAATAGAATTATACCTACTATAAAAAGCTTTGTAATCTTCATCGCAGGAACAGGAAAGAAGTATCGTTTAGTATGCTTAGTAAACAATTTGGCAGATCACGCGATATTAATGAGTAACAGCATGAAGATCAAAAGGTTTCGAAGCTGACCCTGTTATCGCAATATTAGTGACGTAAGAACTCTCCCAAGCATGCTACCGGTTATCAGTCCAGGAAATTGGATTAGTTTTTGAATTTAGTTGTTAAACTGTCACATATGTACAACAAACCTACAACTCGCATGACCTTGGTTACTTACCTTCACTTACCCGTTCCTGAAACGGGAAGATTGGTGAGGGTTATTCGCTTGAGAATTATGCATGACAATTTAACATTTACAAAACCAAAACAACAGTTTAATTTCATTCACTAGGATAACAGGTTCATCTCGCGGTGAGATCCTACCCTTTTTAAAAACTCCATGTATTTAACAAACAAACCATGATAAACCGTTTGTGTTAAGAAATTATAGGAAAGCTAACAAACAATACAGTTTCTTTTGGTTTTATCGTCCGTATTAATCTAAGTTTTTACTTCTCCATCCTCACAAAAGTTACAGGACAAGGGTAATTTGCCAATTATTGCACACCACCCAATTATTCCCTAATTTAATGAAATTCCGCGTAAAATAAAGTTATGTTTTAATATATTGATGTATTTTCTCACATGTGTCTCAGTTTCGCCTTCAACTGACGATTTTCTTATCAGAATTCATTGGAAAGTTCATTTCCAAGATAAGTTTTTAAAAGATGTTAGAAACAAATACACACGTTCTTTTCATTTATTTAACAGCTTAAAATTTACCCTTTTCAATACGTTAGTTAAGGTTGGTTCATTTATTAGAAAATCTAGAGAAAGATGTGTGTTCAGAATGAAGTCTCGTTTAATAATGTAAGAGTTTTACAGTAGTGTATAGCAAGTAAACAACTCTTACTATTAACGGTATCTACGGTAGAAACCGAATCAACTGCTCCTTTGATCCAACTCTTCACCCCCTCTCAGTTGATGGTCTCCAATCCAATCTTTGTTCGTAACATCGTTAAAGCCGGGGCCAGCATTCTGCAGGGGTGCGGTTTCCCTTGAGTACTTCGGTTGGGCTTCGATTCGTTAGGCACACCGCATTTAATACTGCTTCTTCCCACAAAGACTTTGGCACTCCAGATTCTGCAAGCATTGTCCTCATTTTTTCCACAATAGTCCGATTGAATCTCTCTACCACTTCATTTTGTTGTGGCGTGTAGCCAACGGTCGATTCGACTTGGATTCCTTGCTTCGTGTAGTACGCATGTTGTTCGTTCAAGAAATATTCTCTTCCAAGATCACACCGCAGGTTCGCAATTTTTGTCCCAAATTTCGCTGTTGCCATGACTTCATACACCTTGAAGTAATCGAACACATGATCTTAAGGTAGACCACAGCAAAATGAGTATAGTGTTGGATAAACGACACGAAGTACTGATACCCATCTGCCGTCTTCGGTGTAATCTGGCCACAGACGTCTGTATGGACGCGCTCCAATGGTCTCTTTGTTCTCGGTCGACTCTTGTTGAACGGCAATCGAACCATCTTGCTTTCCGCACACGACTCGCAAAATCCACCATCATTCATAACTTCACCAAGTCCTTCAACCATTTCGCACTGTTTCAGCCGTCGTACATTCTTGTAGCTCAAATGTCCAAACCGATTGTGCCATAACTCCAAGTCACTTTCATTACCTTTTGCATAGCAGAGCCGGGTGTCACCAATTTCATGTTCAAATAGAACAAGTTTCCACGTAACATCGCCACAGCTACATTTTCACCATCCTTGGACAACACTGCTCGATCAGGCTTAAACTCAACTTTTACTCCGGCTTTCAGCAAACGCGACAACAGATTGAACTTGAGGTATTTCACACACAGCACATTTCCGAACGACAGCGTCAAACCATTTCTATCCGGGAGGACCTTACCTTTCACAGTGCCTTCTTTAGTAGCAACAAGCTTTTCACCTTCCTTCGCACTCTCAATCACCAGCGGATCGTCGAACTCAGAGAGATCGTGGAAAAACTCTTCACTGTACGCCTTATGACTTCCCGTCCTTCCTAATTCAGCAACAACGCAACTTCTCTATCCACCGGTACGGTCACTACTTGTGCTCACGTCGGTGTTTAATCTTCGGACTAGCAAACTTCTTGTGTCCTTTCTCACCACACTCAAAACATTTCCCTTGGAACTTACTTTTCTTTTTTCCTCCCACCGGCTTCGCCGCAAACGCTGAAATAGATCCATCCGAAACACCATTAACTTTGGAACTATCCTCTCTTCCCGATCGTTTCTGCTCTTCAGCCAGCCGTTCACGCACCTTCACCGTGACCAACTTCAACTGGTCATCTTCGAGGTTCTCCATAGCCGTTGCGACAACATCATACGACGATGGCAACGAAATGAGCTGACTTATGGCATCCAAATCCTTGACAGTAGCCCGAGCTCCCTTCAACTGGTGAACCAACTCGTCAAATCGACCGAAATGGTCAATTAACAGTGTTCCTTCTTCCATCTTCAGCATAACGAGGGATATTCGAATGTAGGTTTGCGTTGTAAAACCCTTCCTCGCAAACGTATTCGCCAAGGAGTTCCACATTTCCTTTGCAGTTTCCTTTTGACGCACGTATTCCAGATGTAAATCAGCAATGTTCACCACTAGAAGAGCCTTCGCCATTGTATCCTTTTCTTGAAAATCCTTCCTCTGCGCTTCCTTAGCAGGTACATCCATCGTGAGCATCTCCTTCACCGCATGAGCCGACAACTGCGTTTCTACACGGAACTTCCATACGTCGTATCCTTTGCCTGCAAACTGGACAATCCCGACTTTGGTTGCACTAGACATCGTAACTTCAGTCTTTTCCGTAATTCCGTAACGAACTTGAATTCTTGATACCAATTTTGGTTCGACTTCAGAGGGCGGACGTAACTGGGCCCATAACCTCTAGAGAAAGGCTTGTGTTCAGGATGAAGCCTTGTTCAATAATGTAAGAGTACAGTAGTTTATAGCAAGTAAACAACTCTTAGGTATCTACGGTAGCAACCGAATCAACTGGCCTTCGATACAACTCTTCAAAAAAGCTAGGCAAATTTTAAAATTCATTAATTGGGATAACGTCCGAAGCCGCTTCCCATTTCATTGCACACGTCCTAACCTCGTTTTTCATGCATCGAACATTTGACAGCTCACTCGATTGCGGTGTTGTTATTGTTTACCTTCGCAAGTGGCAGGAATCGTGGTTTTATATTTTAAAGTTTTTCAACGCTTATCACGCAGTTTTCAGATCAACAATGGAAATCAAGAATATATAAGGCTTTGTGCACAAATTACGTAACGCAGAAAAACGGGATTTTGGACCCCCTCCCCCCTTCCCTATGTAACAATAAGTAACGCGAGACCAGACTCCCCCCCTTTAATTACGTAACGCTCACGAACACCCCCCTACCCTATTTCTCAGTTGCTATAAAATCATCACAAAAACTGTTATTTTTGTTGTTTTTATGTTTAATTCTAATTTACTTGAAATAAGTAAAGATTGCAAACATCATTCAATTAATTTCATTTAAGTAACTTAAAGCTAATATAAAGATTACGAAAAACATTGCACTCATTGTACTGTATTCAAACTGTTACAAATATTAGTTCAACCAGTTTATTCAAATGTCTTTAAATTATTTAAAGTATCAGAAAAAGAGCTTAAGTCATATCACTTAAATCAACAGTATTTTATGCAATGCATAATATTTACCTATTGCAATTATTGTAATTGTTATAAAAAAATATTATTAATTATATTTTTTTATATAGGTACTATTCAGAGTTTTCCTTTTAATCCGGGCAGTGCATGAAAAAGGGCGCGCTATGTGCGACTAAATCATGACGGCAGAAACATAGAACAACAGACACAGTGACAAGTTCATTTGATGTAGGCTGAACGCAATGAGTAGAATCAACATTTCTTGTGTATTTAATCAAACCACACATTGTTTTAGTTAAATGCAACCATATATTTTAAACAACAATTCTTTTGTTCGAATCCAATATTGTAAGTAAATTAACATTTCTAACAGAAATCTTTATTGAGTCAACAAAATTATTTTGTAGAATCAACAATCAACAAAACATTTACCTTAATTTCTTATTATTTCAATGGTTCTAATGTATAAAAACATTTTTTTTTCAATCCAACCGCTTTGGTCTAATCAATGCAAAGGTGCATTGATTCCAAAAAGCTTATTTTTTTATTCAACAATAAATGATGTTTGTTTTCAATAGAAGCCTCCTTTGCAGCGTTTTAAGAAACAAAACAAAATTGTTGTTGGTTCAAAAATTAAATCGATATTGTTTGAATAAATAAATATTATGGGTCAGCCGTGAGTCAACAACAAAATTTGTTGAATCTATACAGAACAATATATTCTCAGCGTGTAGATGTACAATTTATGGAAAATTGTGCCAATTGGTGACGCAAATCGTCATAAGATACCTTTCGTTTAGTAGATCACATTTCAATAGTACACTGAAAATTAATTTTCGTTCATATTACGGTCGAAAGTAGGACTAACAAATCTATTCGTTGTTTTCTGCAACGAAACTGATTTTACTTTCTACGAAGCTTCCTTCGTGTAAAAAGCCACACGCGCAGCTGTCAAAAGCACAAAGCATTTTTTGACACAATAAGAACATTCGTTCATTCTAAAAAAAAAAAACAAAGAGCTACGAGTTCTTTGTTACCAATAAAAACAAACTTTACCAGCTCAAAATATAATTTTAAAAAAAGGGCAACCACGAGGAATTGTTCTGCTCTTCACTGCAATATGAATGTTTCATATAATTTAAGAGATTGTTCTATGTGCATAATCCATGTTTACGAAACGAGTGAAAGCTAATTAACGAAAATAAATTTTCAGTGTACATCTTCATTTATCGATGCTTTAGAATTTGGTCGGAAATCAAAAGATAGACTTAATCCATTTATCATAAAACTTCAGATTCACCACTTAGCCATAAATTTATTTCTATTATAGCCGTAAGAAACACATGCGATTGGCCATGAAAGGATCTAAAATTTAAAACTATGGCGATAATTGGTGCAGTGTACCAGTTATGGCAAACGTCATTAATAATACAAAGACAAAGTTTTGGCTCATTTTCGAAAAAAAATCTTCAAAATATAGATTAAAACCTTTCATTGAAAGTGAGGTTTTCCCAGAATTTTTAAACATAGTTCTCAACTAGTATGAACTAAGTCTTTTCTACTTGATGTAGAAGAAGATGTACGCTTCTCATCCTGAAGCACCAAGAATAGACAGTAATGTTTGCTAGAATGAAAGATATGAAAAGAAAGTGTTGAAAATTTCGTCAGTGTACGGTAGGTTGGAAATAGAATAGAAGAATTGAATATTGAGCGAAAGTGCGTGGGTAAAGTAGTACTCGAACCAAGGACGTTACTATTGCCTAATCTACCTCTGTGGGGTAGGTCAAGGCACGGATGAATCCGCTTTTCTACTAACTACTTGCTACTTTGCTTGGCTCACAGGAAATTTAATTGATGCCAAATGGTTATTCACTTTTGATTTTTTTATCAAATCGGTTATTTTGTTACGTAACGATTTTAAAACCCCCCCTCCCCCATATGTCACAATAAGTAACGGTTGCTCAACCCCCCTCCCCCCCTTCATGCGTTACGTAATTTGTGCACAAAGCCTAAGTGATTTCACTATAATTTGTCATGATAATGTTGATTTCAGCGAAGCGCTTCTTCTATTACTGAGCCGAGCCCCCGTGCCCCGCTTCAATCGAAAAACACCAAAAAATATACGGAGGTTTCTCTTCAATGGGCTTCTGTTGCCGTGCAATCTAAGGCAATGACATTGGGTCAGGCATCCAGGACCTTCGGAGTGCCTAAATCTACGATTAAGGTCGAGGTCCACAAACAATGCTCACAGCTGAAGAGGAATTAAAGCGTGTAAATTGGGTACAAGAGATGGAACGTCGAGGTTTCTCATGTACAAAACATGCCCTGATCTCCAGTTTCCTGGATAAAAACACTCGTGCATCGATGTTCAAGAATAACATGACAGGTAAATACAATCATAACAGTCATAACCATTAAAGAGTGTTCCGATCAAAATTTGGTCTAACAGTAATGTGTGTGAGTCGATCCAAGTTTCTAATAATACGTCATTTTTGTTTCTTTTTCAAGTTCAGTTCATACAGAATACAGGAAAAATATTCAGCTAAGCTTCCTTTTTAACGAATGCAAATATCCGGGTCTTTCGTTTAACACCTGCCATAAGATTTTGTACATTCTCCTTGTCCACTTTATTCGCCGCAGAACGCCAGCTTGCCTTGAACTGTTTCTCGCTCACCAACAGCTGCTGAGTCTCTTTAAAGTTCCGATTGACGATCGGCCCAACTCTTGTTCTGATTGAGACGAAGCTCTGGCGATGTTGGGACGGTGCTCGTCCTTGGGCACCAGCTGAATGTTGTTGGCAGCATACCACTCCATGGCTCTTTTTTCCGTAATGGCAATGATGCCACGTCTCGAGCCTAAAACCGATCGGAACTAATTTAGCGTCGCCTCAGGAAGGTAGTAACGTTTTTGCCGTCTCTCGCTCAAACAATTTCCTGGTTGACGAAGTTCCGGTTGCAATGTACTGTTGCTCTTCGCTCACGGACACTGAATGGCCTCGCACACGAGATCAGCTGCTTCGCGAACTTTGAGAGTTTGTCGGCTTGACGAAAATATTTGCATACCTTTCCCGTCCGGCTGCCGTTGTATAAAATTTGTATCAAAACTACGTTGGTAACAGTTGCTTACGTGGCGAGAGAGTTGCTTGGATTTTCACCGTACGCACATGCAAATTTTGATGCGTTGCTTCTTTTTCTGCGAAGCGACATTTTTGATAACTGAAGTGGTAATGTCAAACACCAAAAATAGAGGCTGAAACCAATTACGATCATGGTGTGCTACTTGGAGAATGATCGTATGGCAACTGACCGAAGCGCGTTGGTAATAGTGGTGGACTTTAACGCATCGATAATCGATGAAACATTCTGCAAAGCAGGGCTGCTAAGTAATTGAGGGTGAATGATGGCTATCATCCACAATACAAGGTAGCATGTGGAAGAGAGAGCATCCACTACATCACCCGCAGAAGAGGCGCTTGAGAGGAACAAATCTTACGTGAAAACTAGCAACGGTGAACGACTCGTTATGTCACTTGCACAAGCGTGCGATGTGACTATGCCTAGTAAGGTCCTAAACCTAGGAATGTGAGGTCACCGGTGGATTGGTGAACGGAGTCGATCACCGACCTTCGAAGAACATCCTTCCGCGTAAAGACTGTATTCGATGAAATTTGGACACACAAAATAGGTCACCACAAATTTTCCTTGAGCCCGATTCTTTTCAAACTTTTTGGAAATATGTTTTGACATCATTGGTTGATTGCACCTCTTCTCCCAATCCAAATGCCCGCACCTTTGCCTTGACCCCTTTCATCAAATTTTGGGCAATGATAGGACCGACTTGCTTACTTACTATTAACCACACTTTCTTCAGTTCAAGTTCATTTTCTTTGAAGTTTTAACGAGCTTTGCCTTCATGGTTGCCCAAAAATCTTCAATTGGGCGAAGTTCCGAAGTGTTTGGAGGGTTGACGTCTTTTGGTACAAAAACTACATTATTATCTTTGTACCAGTCTAAGACGGGCCGGGCATAGTGTCGGGCCATCGTGAGATCTCAAGAAGGGCAGAAGTCGTTTTTGGAGGCATTCGTCCTTGTAGATTTGTCCGTTGACGGTCCCAGAGGTAATGAAGGGTTGACTCATTTTGTCATATCCGCAGATCGCTTGCCTGACAAGGAATTTTTTGGCGAATTTCGACAGTTTCTTCTTCCGTACACTCTCCGGAACGGCCAACTTAGAGGTGCCGACGTAGTGTTCCTGTCCTGGCATTTGTTTGGTGTCGGCTTTAATGTAGGTCTCATCATCCATCACAATGCAGAACGGTTTTGTGAGCCACTCCCTGCATAGTTTTCTTGCACGAGTTTTGGCCACCGAGTTCTGTTTATCGCTCCAGTTTGGTGCCTTCTGGACCTTGTACACATGTAATCTAGAACGTTTCATTGTTTTCTGCACAAAACAAACTGAAACTTTCGCCTTTTTCGCAACATCCTGATCGAAATGTTGTGATAACGCTTAAATTGGTTCAATACCATCCTGGCCTTCTCCGGATTTGATGTGCCACGTTTTTTGCCACTTCCATTTTTCCGCTTGGTTGTCTTACGGTTCTTGAACGTTTTGATCACATGAGATACGGTTGAATGTGCAATTCCGAGCTGTTTTCCGATCCATCGATGAGAAGCGTTTGGGTTTTCGAAGTGAGTGCCCAACATTTGTTGGCGCACTATTTCTTCATTCGAAGCCATCACTGAAATCACTCGACCGATTTTCACGAAACTCATTACACAATTGACACAACACAATGAAATACATTCAGTTAAAATTTAAATAATTTTTACCCACATGCTAAAAAGTTACGAACAATTGCGTGTGTCCAAATTTCTTCGAATACAGTCTTTATGTGTAGTTACAAATAGATCATTTGTTGATTATATTACCAAATATCATAGATGGCACACATAGATATCATCATTGCTTTTTTTTATCAGTGTACCACCTTAAACTTGTTTGCAAAAAAGAAAAATTCAGTTAAACGTTAAATTTAAAAAAATTCTGCCCGATTGTTTGAAAAAAAAGATAGCGTATATTGGAGTTGCACCATGGGTCAGATATGGCTCCAAAGAAGGTTCAGAATTTGGAAACTATCCGCAACTATCAACTCGATGATCAAAATGAACATAAATTATTGTTTTCAAATTCTAGAACAGACCCTAAAAAATCTATAATGCGATAAGGATTATGTCCTCCAGCTGGTCGATCATATCAACACAGCAGTTACCCTTTCATCATACCAACATTCAACATTCAAAACATTATTTATTTGTCAGCAAACTGTATGTTGCAACGTCCACAATAGCATTTCATTAGTGGTTTTGATTGCAAATTTAGGTTAACATGTAAAAAAGATTTGGCTAAAAAACATTCTCTTCTGACAATCAAAAAAGATTTCGTAATGTTAAATTCGATTTAATTATACTTCTGAAATAAAAAGTAAAATTCCATGCCAAACATCAAAAACAAAGAATGCAATGTTGTCATCAATAGACTGTTTACGTCGATATCCAAACATAAAGCCTTGGCACGCGAAACTGCCCCAAATCCAATGCTGTGACATTTATCCAATTTCAAAACACCTTCTTCTTTTCCTTTTGTTCGCTCTTCGATAGAATGATGGACAACCATGTTAGCACTTCTAATCACGCCCGCTACTTGTTCTTATCAGCTTAATCGGATTGACGCTAATGTGTGGATACGGCACGGGAGCTCACGCGATTCATTCAATGCCTTGTCCCACCTCCGCTGAGGACCCCAGCAGCAATCAAAAACAACGTTACGGAACAACATGCGCACAGAAAATCAAGCCCCCCGCAATATGATTGGCGATTACTATCAGATAGCCGTCCACACAACAACAGACGTCAAACGATTACTCACCTGAGTTAAGTTGAGGTCTTCGCAAATGCATTCAACCGATGTCAGGAAGTAATCTCCAACGGTAATCGCCAGGAATGTGAAGAAATATATTGCGCCAATAAAATGCAGGATAATTGCACCTTGTAATCGCTGCTCCTCTGGTAAAAAGAACAAGGAATTATAAGAAAAGAGGCGGTACTCGGCAAACCACTCATAACTCACGTGTGAATATGTCGTCCGGAAGTTCGTCGATTGCATTGCCTTCGTCACACAATAATTCTACCGTGTCCCCATTCTCGAGTACAACATAGTTGATTCTTCGGTATGGATACCAGTGCCATGTAACTTTCTCCAGCTCTATTCGCTCGTCGAGGGTCAAATTAACGGGGGATTCAATGGAAAACATCATGTTTTGAACGTTGATGGATCTGCCATCCGTAGGGACTTCTTGCGGCGTGGGAGCTTTTGGAATATCAGAATCTGAGATGGATGCGTCATACTGATGAGTCTGGAACACTGAAAACCAACAGAATTAGAAAAGGTCACAATTTTTTATAAGTGGTTGCATAATACTAATAAGGACAAGTATAACAAGGATAGATAAGAGAAATGTCAAACAAAATAAACAAAACAGTGTTCAAGCATTTTTTAATCTTTTATTGAAGATAATTTAGTTGAATTATTCAATAAGTTCTGTAAATTATTTTCACAGTATGAACAGTGCATGTGGCATGTTATATGAGAACATTTATTTTATCCATTATTGCTATACGATACACTGATATATTTCAGTAAGAGGGAAATATGATTGTTCCTAGACTTAAAAAAATATTCTCATATTGATTGATTAAATATACACGCCCGGTCCATTTGATTTTGTTTTAAGCCATTTTTGACTCACTTGCGTGAAAGTTAAAGTCACTTTAATTTGAGTAAATTTTGTCACGGTTAAGAAGTCGACAAATATCAAGAACATCGACTTGAATCAGATGGATGTTTCTGATTTATCGACTTGTCAATCCCAAAAGCATTGACTAAAATTTTAGTGATTCCACTGTGAATCGAAAACAACTCGAAATTGGGTACACAGATGCCAGGAAGACGACTTCATCTCCTGGACCTATGCACCATCCCTTAGCTCTCAAAAAGCCAAATGAACTTTTATGTATCACTTTATATTGATGGGGACGCATGGTTTTGGCAAGTTACTTTGATTGGGAAACTAGGAGAATTTCAAATTTAACACTTCATTTGATCACTTTTAAAAAAATAAAAAATAAAACCTTGAAACACTTTTTCAAATTTTCGCTAGTAAACGCGAGCAAATTCCTTTTAATTCTACTATGAGCTTATCTTTTGACAGATAGGCCTATTCTGTCAAAAGATAAGCTCATAGTAGAATTAAAGAAATTTGCTCGCGTTTACTAGCGAAAATTTAAAAAAGTGTTTCAAGGTTTAATTTTTTATTTTTTTAAAAGTGATCAAATGAAGTGTTAAATTTGAAATTCTCCTAGTTTCCCAATCACAATCGTTCTACCAATACGCTCAAAAAATTATTTTTTTAAAATAGTGTTTAAAAAAAGTGAAAGTGAAGTTACTTTGAATAATGAAGACACGTAGTATGGTAGTCTGCAAAACCTAGAAACATTGATTTTTTTTTAAATGTTGCTCAAAACTTAAAATACATAAACCAAAAAATTTTCTATTTGATATGTAAACAGATCTAAACTTTCACACTACATATTAAAACTAGGGACTTCTTAGTCCCGTGACCATGATAACAATGAAAAACAAATGTAATCCATGTTTTCAGTTTGAATTTCGCAATTAAAGTTTATTTTTTATATTTTTTTTTTTCAAATAAAGTGGTAGTGATTCAAAAATTATAATTTTTTGTAAATTTTTTTTTTTTTTTTTAAGTTAAGTTTTCAAACTACTCTTTGGCAGAAAAATGGCCAACCTAATGACAAAAACAAAATCGGGACTAAAAGAACAAAATCAACCATTATTATGACCTTGCCCTTCGGTTCAGAAACGGGTATGGGTGCGCTCTGCCGGCAGATTTCATGAGTAAATAAGCTGCTACATCAACGTTCAAAAGTGCCTGAGCAAAATGGACTGCCTGTAATGATCAATTGAAGATGCGATGGGGGATCATTGCCCTGATATTCCAAAATGTAGCACGTAGTAAAACGTTTCTTGTCTGCTATTATTAAACGAGATGAAATTGAATAAACTATGCATGCAGCATCAATCATAGTAACCCATGAGTCAGCAGACATGGCAGTGATGGCAAAAATAGTGAAGCAACTCCGTTCAGAAGTGTGCGCGTTCAAAGAACGGCACCCCGCCGCATCGAAAACGGACACCGTGTGGCACTTTGTGGACGCCGGATACGCCCGTTCCGTCATCTATAACATCTTGGCACTATGAGATAACAATCGAAACATCGAAAGAAAGCCCGGTTCCGGACGGCCGACGGCCCTGAGCGACAAGAAGCTCCAAAGGATGCTGCAGGCAATGACGCAAGTAACTGGCAGGGCACTTCGTATTTTACTACCCCCACGAAGGAAGTGAGCTCCGAGGTGAAGTTCATTTCAAGTTCCCCAAGAAGGTGCTGCTGTGGCTGACAATCAACGGGAAGGGGATGTCAAAGCCGCTCTTTTTTTGCTCCGGACTGGCTGTGAACGGGGGAACTTATAGAACGAAATGCCTGCCAGAAGTTGCATCGTTCATCAAGAAATACCATCAGGGCGAAGAGGCGGTGTTCTGGCTGGTTCTGGCGTCGGCCCACTACTCGAAGTGATCGTTGGAGGAGATGGAGCGGCTGAATATTGATGTGGTACCCAAGACGGCGAACCCGCCCAACGTCTCCCCCAGCTGCGTCCCATCGAGAACTTCTGGGTAGACCTGAAGCGTAAGATCCACTCCAATAATTTTGTCCCGAAAACTGAGGAGGAATTGATAAATCAAACGAAGAAAGAACTCAAAAACATGCCTACTCGCAAGTTTGCGTCCGCCATGGCGAATATTCCGGTTGGCTGCCGGGAGGCCACTTGCATGGGCGTAGAATTTTCTAGCAAGTTAGCTTAAATAATCACCTTCCATGGGAAATTTATCAAAAGCAGTTATCTGTCTTAGCTTTTTTATCACCATCCGAAAACAGTTCATTTTTTAATGCAAACGTTAAACGACAAAAATCATGCATTTTCTTAAGTATATGACAATTGTTAGGTTCCATTTTCTGTCCAGTAGAATTATCAAAACAATATAAAACTATTGAGGACAAGCCTGTCTCAAACAAGCAATCCATGAATTTGTATGTAGCAGACGAATTAATAAAGTTTTCATTACTTGTTTGACCGTAACCAACCGTCAAAAACCAAAATTGGATCTTGCTTCCAGTATGTTGACAAATCCTGATATGGTGAAATCGGGAGAAATGGACCGATTCACCGGACATTTTACCATAAGTACAGTGCAAGTTAAAATAATATTACTGGTGTTAATCGTTAAAACGGTATGGTACTATATATGAGTTTATTCAAGAATGAGAGGAAATCGGGTAAAATGGATCACTTCCTAGCATCCAATCAGAGTAATATTTGATCCATTCAATTCTACAGCTTTTTTGAAAATTTATAGTGTACTAGGGTTCAATATAGTAGCACCAGGTTTAATTTTTGGATAATAAAGGGTGTTACGATCAAAATTTGGTCAAACAGTAATATCTGTGATGCGATCAATGTATTTTTTAATAAGTCACATTCTTTTTCTTTTTCTAGTTCAGTTAATACAGAATACAGGAGAAATATTCAGCTAAGCTTTATTTTAAACGAATGCTAATTGCCGGGTCTTTCGTTTAACACCTGCCATAAGATGTTGTACAGTCTCCTTGTCCACTTTATTCGTCGCAGAACGCAAGTTTGCTTTGAACTGTTTCTCGCCCACAACAGCTTTTTGAGTCTTCTTAAGGTTCCGCTGGACGCTGGCCCAATACTGTTCGATTGGGTGGAGCTCTGGCGTGTTGGGAGAGTTCTTGTCCTTGGGCACCACTTGAACGTTGTTGACAGCATACCACTCCAAGGCCTTTTCCGTAATGCCAAGATGCCAAATCCGGCCAAAATAGAACGGAACAGTTGTGTCGCTTCAGGAAACGTTTTTGTAGGCACTCACTCAGATAAATTTCCTGGTTGACGGTTCCAATCGCAATGTAAACGTTGCTCTTCAAACCACAGGTACTGATGGCCTGCCACACCAGATATTTCTTCGCGAGCTTTGACAGTTGATTGTGCTTTAAAATATCTGCCACCTTTCCCCGTCCGGTTGCCGTATGAAATTCTTGTCCAGGAAGCTGTTTAAAGTCTTCCTTGACGTAAATTTCATCGTCCTGTACCACGCAATCAAACTTCGTCAGCATCGTCGTGTACAACTTTCGCGATCGTGCTTTGATTGACGTGTTTTGTTTATCGTCGCGATTTACAGTCACCACTTTCTAGTAAGTCGACAGCCCAGTTCGATTTCTAGCTCCAGCCACAGTTGAAGGCGCCAGTCCCAACTTCTTTGCAACATCTCGGGCGGAGAGGTTAGGGTTCCGTTCGGAACAGCGGGCCACTCTTTTTGTCATCGCTGTGGCCTCCGGCTTTCGATTTCTCCCGGATCCAGCATTCCTGGCTTTCGACAAACGTTCTCCGAACACTTTTAGTACGTTAGTAACAGTTAATTTAGCCACATTCAACAATTTCGTCAACTGGCGTGAGAGTAAAATCTGGATACGTTGCTTCTCTTCCTTCGACGCCATTTTGATAACTGAAGTGCTAGTCTCAAAATCAAAATAGAGGCACGATGCTACACGTGCGCATCTGCAAAATGAGGGGTGTGCAAAATTGTTTAATGCACGATGAAATGAAGTGCGTCAAGTTGAAGACAACCAAACTTTGATCGAAACACCCTTTAGGTCTAGTTTGCATCCAAAATGAGAGTTAAAATAGGGCACTTACTGTGATCACTTCTAAACGAGACCAACATCATTCGATTCCCCGCATTTTTCCCAAAAGATTAGTTATTTTTTTAACCCTCCTAGCCTACACCGTCTTAATTAACGGGAATTCGGGTCCATTTTTGTCTACTGTGCGGTGATAGAGGAAATGAATTACCAATCCGAGTGACTGGTGGACAGCGTCTGGCTGTCAACTCATGGCTGAATAAGAAATTATCTTCCCCGGAAGCCAATCCTCCCCATCACGGGGATAGGAGACCAAAGACAAAAAAACACTATCTCCAAATCTTGTAATTTGTCTCAGAAACCAACAAAGAAAGTTTACGAACTGATTTTTGTCCCAAGTTGTTGAAATAAACTACTGCGACCATTCATTTGATCTTTAGTAGTATATCCCGTATCCTTTGTTTAGTGCACGTTGAGTTACTTCATGACTATTAAGAAATGATGAAGTATTTGGTGTTTGTATTTGTTTTTGTATTTGTCTTTGATTCATCTGACTGTGTGAGCTAGATGAAATACTTAAATCTTGTGTAGTCTACGTTTAAAACGGTTTAGCAAGAGGAAACGAAATCTGGAGGTGGACATGGTGAAATCAAATTCATCGGATACTTTGTTAAACCAACGGATCATGGCGACAATGGAACTGTTTGCAGCTTGACTAGTTGCTTGTAACTCTTCGTGTAGCAGGGCTCTCAGTCAAAAGGGTACGGGCAGGAGCATACAAACTGATTCTTGACAGCAACTCATCGTATTCAGATAACAGAAGCTTGGCAACGAATACATATTGTGCAACATTCCTTCGTTTAGACAGTGTACCTAACCCAAGCAAAGGAAAGCGTTCAGCTTAACCAGAGCAGGAAAAAATAACATTATTTTGATGATTTTGATAACATAATTTTTACCTTGATAACTGCCCTTGGTATATAAAAGCACAGGATAAGCGGTAAAATATATATGGGATACCTGGGAATACTTGAGAGGTACTGTTTGGGTGTTGTCTCACCTCAATTTGGTATTCGTATAACATCCCAAGCAACAACATATGAATACCTAATTTTGAGCTTGATAACTGGCCTTGGTATTGAAGAGCTCAGATTAAGAGGTAAATTACCTAAACAAAATACTTGAGAATTGCCAGCGAAATATCTCTCGAATAACAAAACTTGGTATTTTGGATACCTGAGAGGTACTATTTTCTTATTGACTTACCTCAATTTGGTATTCGCATAACATTGTGGTTACAATTGTATGGTATTATCCTCAGGTATTTTACCTCTTAATCTTAGCTCCTAAATACCAAACCCAGTTATCAAGTTATTCTGGACTGCTCGGGTCGGAAAGCTAGCAAAGTTAACGGGTCACTCTATCGAAGGTGGCACAGAGCATACCATACGAATCTGCGTTGGACAGTTTCAAACCCCGCAAAAAAATCAACACGTGGTGACATCCGCACCAGCGGCATCAGCTCCTGAAGCCATACAGAAACCGAGTAACTGCAAGCGGCTACGGCATGACGACACCGGTCCATCGGACCCCATCGCCCGACTACTAGCGAGCAACGGTTTGCTGCGCTAACGGTACAAAAGATACCAAATTAGGTAAAGATTTCGTCACAAAAAACATGTGCTCAACAGAAACTGACTACCGTGCAGTTAAAGCTTACCTAGTCGCAAAGCGATACGAGTTTTATACGCACGATGCACCAGGAAACAAGCCGCTGAAGAAGATTCTGCGTGGCCTTCCGGAATTCACTCCAGAGGAAATAGTCTATGAGCTGCAAGCGGCTGTTCTAAAACCAGTGAAGGTGTTCCCCACCAGACGACAGCAACAGGGAAATCATCGGGACCAACTCTATTTGGTCCATCTGGCGAAGGGTTCCATTACGGTGGCGGAACTGATGAAAACACGGGCCCTCTTAAACGTCATTGTCGAGTGGGACCGGTATCGCCCAAGACAACACGACGTGACGCAGTATGGCAACTGCCTTATGTTCGGCCACGGAACCCGAAACTGCCACAAGAAACCGCGGTCTGGCAAGTGTGCCAGAGTGTGGAAAGTGCCCACAAAGTGCGCCAACTGTGGCGTTAATATTGATGGCAGCGATCGAACCTGTCTCAAACGTGCGGAGTTTCTGGCGATCCGCAAGCAGGCGTCCACCAAGTCCCGACCTGGCCAACATCGTCTTCCCCCTTTGGATGGCCGAGGAAAATTTTCCAGCGCTCCGGTACGAAGTGCTTAATCTACCGCTGTTGCAATTCAATCCCCGCCATGCCAACCGCCCATCGGCCTCCGTATAGCAAGATTCGAAGCAGCCGCCACCACCCCTCGCCTGCTCTTTCTCCAGGTTGGTGCAATCCGGGTTAAAGTACCTCCACGCAACCTCCACCTCCACTAGCCGATAGACAGCTCTGTGACACGGGCCAAATGGTTGAGTTCTTCCTAGAGCTCTACCGCCAACTACGTTCTTGCCACTCGAAGGAGGAACAGCTCAAAGCTGTCACATCCGTGACGATGAAATTTATTTTCAAATATGGACCACAATCAATTAGAATGCATGTTCCATCCGAAACAAAATAATTGAGCTCGCAATCGTCACCGAGACACATCCCATGCCGGAACTCACCGTTTTCATCCCAGTATATCGGATGGTGAGATTTGTTCGTAGTGGCTCTAGTGGAGAAAGAGTAGCGATCACCGTGCGCTACAACATCAACCGTCATCTGCTTCCGAATTTTCAGCTGCAGACTATCAAAGTTATCGGAGTCGAGGTTGAAACTCACTACCATCATCGCGTCTTTTATCCCAAGCAGGGGCAGTTTATCATCTCCGGCGACCTAAATGCGAAACACGAAACCTGAAGGAACACCAAGCGAAACCGTAATGGAATAATTCTGCAGGAAGACCTGGAAGACGGGCATTAAATCGTCCTGGGCGCAGATATTCCCTCCCGGTAGAGCAGATCCGGGGGCCAATCGTTAATCGACAATATCCTCACCAACTTGGGGAACAACATCGCCCAGCCGATCGTACACCAGGAGCTCAGCTCGGACCACTATCCGGTGGTGGCCGAAGTTGGCTCCTCGGTCAACCGGCATCGAATCACCAGACGGAACTACCATCGTGCCAGATGGGAGAGGTTCCGCCAACATGTCGATGATACCGTCGGTTTCAACGTGCACCTCGAGTCAGCTGATGACATCGATCGGCAACTGAAGAGCATCGAGCAAGCAATCTCCCAGGCCCGGGAGCAACATGATTGATCAGGTGAGCAACTCTCACTAAAGATTTAATATAATTGCGAAACTCCATCCGAAGGCAGTACCAGTGAACTGGTTTGCTAACGCTAAAAAGTCACTGTAATCGAGTGACGAAAATAATTAAGGCCAGAATGGTGGACCTTAAGAATAACAATTTTGCCGTCAAGATCCGCTTTCCCCCAGATTGGTGCAAAGCCGTTCTGGAAGTGGACAAAAAATTTGAAAACTAACCCAAGGCCCATACACCTTTGATCCCACTAGACAGCAATGGCTCTAAGGATCGCTTGATAACTCCTGCAGAAAAGGCTGCTGAGATAAGTCAACACTTCGTCACGTTGGACAAAACATCGTCAGTCCACACGATGCTGCCGTTAGCACGCTTATTACTAACATCTATATAAGCCCCAACGACTTCACAGAAGAGTTGGAGATCTTAGCTGACGAATTGTTGACTTATATTAAAGGCTCAAAGAACATGAAGGCCCCAGGTTTCGATAACATCTTGAACTTGAACCTCAAGCAATTGAGCCCCCAGTTCTATAACCATCTGGCGATGGTTTCAACCAATGCCTCCGACTTGGCTACTTCCCCTGGTGTTGGAAGTCAGCCAAACTCATCCCCATCCAGAAACCTGGGAAAGATCCTACATGTTCCAAGAACTATAGGCCCATCAACCTTCTCTCAGGAGTATCGAAACTGTTTGCGAAAGCGATCCACCGTCGGCTCCTCTCGTCTTCCGACGAGCTGAACATCTTCATCTTCATTCTGTCGATCAACAGTTCACCAATTTAACCGAGTAACCAACATCCTCAGGCGGAACGAGTCGGTTGCAAAATCATCTCTCATGGTACTTCTCGATATCGAGAAGGCCTTCGATAACATGTGGCGTGATGGCCTGATGTATAAGCTGAAAAGATACAATCTTTCTATCTTCCTGGCGAAGATGATTAAAGATTATCTGTCGGGCAGGACATTTCGTGTTTTGCTGCAAGGTACAGTTTCCGAAGCACAGGAGATCTCCGCCGGTGTTCTGCAGGGAAGTATACTAGGTCTACTTCTGTTCAACCGATTCACCTCGGACATTCTTCCGCTCCCTGAAAATGGATCTCTGTCGTTGTTTGCCGATTCCAAGCAACACACAAGTTTTATAACGGTTAATAATACTTTTGTATGACTAGGTTTGGCTAAAGAGAAGCTTACTCAGCATTAAATCATGAAGAAGTGTTGCTCGGGATGATACATCAGCCATTTTAGGGTAACAAGAGCGCTTACAGTGAAGCCTGAATGTTCTGTCAGAATACTCCACAAAATGAAAGATGTGTATCAACGTGGCGAAGACCCAGGTCATCCTCTTCCCACACTTCAATTCTCCCAGACTTCTTCCGTCTGAGGACTGTAAAACTAGCCTAAACAACACAACGGTGGAATGAGCCAGATCAGGTGTCTATCTTGGCGTTACCATAGACAGCAAGCTTATTTTCATCGAGCGGGTTGACAAAACTGTCACAAAGTGTAACGACAGTCACAACAGAAGGTCTACATTATCCTTGAAAAACAAGCGTGCTGTCTTCAAGCAAATCATACTTCCAGTCATCGAGTACGGCATGCCAATCTAGGAGAGTTGCGCAAAAACACATCACATGAAGCTTCAGCGTGTTCAAAATAAGTTCCTGGGGATGATCTTTAACACCCCTCCGAGGACAAGAACATCTGAGGTCCTCCGTCTGGCCAAGATAAAAACGGTCGCTTTTGTTTCCAATATCTTAGCAGCCAAACCGCATTTGATGTCGGAATTAATAGCAACATAGGTGCACAAATCAGGAAGACTAGCGCTGTTCTTGCAAGTCCACGGAATGCATGAAGATCAAACCAGATAAGTCAACGCTCCAAAATTTAAATTTTCAATTCAAACGTGAAATCTGTGCTGTTATGCGCCATTATGCCGTTATGCTGTTATGCCGTTATGTACTGTGTATCAGCGGAGAATACTCAAGAGCTATACTGCCGTTCTACGCATAACTGTCCCATGTTCTATGGGTGTCCCTATATACATGGGACAGTTATGCTTATAACGGCAGTATAGGTCTTCATCAATCGATGCCTGCGGTTCATAATTAGTGTCTAGTGGCCTCACAATGTTGAGCTCTATCGTCGATATCTACAGAAATTCGAGTACGAAACCGGGCACAAATTACGAAGGGGCAGAAACGAAATCTGCAAACAAGCGCTGAAACCCAGCAGGACATCGCAGTAAAGGTAGACTCAGGGACTCGTGGCGTCGGAACCTCAACAAGTAAATAAAGGATGAAAACCCTATGCAGGGTGTCCAAGGTTTGGAAAGGAGACATAAGTAAGTAAGTTGGATTTTGTATTTTCTGGCTGAATTTCATCAATCTGAATTATTGCATCAATATTAGTAAAATGTTCCCATTCCAGAAAAAAATATGGTTTACGATAACATTTCCAGTGCTTTTTAACGTAATTGCCCACATTTAGGCGTCATAATAAAACGAGTAAGGGTCTTCCCTTAGCTCAGTCGGTAATGGCGCGGCTACAAAGCAACAGCATGCTGGAGGTGGCTGGGTTCGATTCCCGATGTGGTCTAGGAATTTTTCATTGAGCAAAATCGGTTGAAGTAACTTCCATGTAACTGATTTGGGTCACAATCAAGTTGCTGCAACCAATTTTGACGTGTGTGGGTATGATTGTACTTGTTTGCCACACAATCATACTGATGCAAAAATGGTACCTGGTATGGAAAGCTATTAGTTAATATCTGTAGAAGTGCATTTAGTACACTAAGTTGAGAATAAGCAATAACCAAATTGCGAAAACAGGCTCGAAACAATGAGAAAGAAGAAGGATAAAACAAGTAGAGCCCATTATACCTTCTGTGCGGCAATAGTGAAGAATAACATGAACAGTGTTGATGTTATTGTTTATATTAATCATAATTCAAATCGCATTGCTTATCAACAAATCCACTCACTTAACAAAAGCTCATCTCTTTATATCTTGGAAACAAAAGTACACGTGGACTCAAAAACAACAAAAAGCACTCTGATATGCCAGCACATCTGTCGCTTGATGAACGGCGCGTGACCAGCATCGATAAAGATTTTTGAACTGAAAATTGTACATTGCAAAATAACGGCTGGGAGTGAACTCTCAAATAGATAACTAATTGTACAATTCCATTGATTCTGATCAATCAAATTGTAGCTCAACATAGTCAAGTACAAAGATTCTTAAAAGAGGAAAGAGAAACCCCAAATGTTTGATTCACATAAAAATAACAAATACCAAACATGTATGGTGATTGGATTTTTCTTAACTTAACACTCACCTGTTGAATTTCCATCTCCTTGGACGTTTAATATCGAGCTCTGAACCCCCAACAGAAATGTCAGTAATAGAAATAAACGATACACTATAGGTCTACAGAAATTTCTCATCCTTAGCTCCAGAAGATGCAAATTCTAGTCACACTTTTGCACACCGATAAATTAAGAACTTTGTTGAATTGCTCTAAACACTCCCCCACTACAATTATTCAGCTTATAACAAGAAACAACAACAACTAGTCACATTCCCAGATAACTTAAACGAATCATTTTGGTCGGAATGGGTAGTTTTTGAGTATGACAGCTTCTGCACTATGGATGATCACGGCCGTGTTTACAATCTTCTAGAACAACACAATAACTGTATGCTCCCCTCTTGGTTCCAGTGTCTCTTCACCTGACTATGCACAGTTAGACGAAGCACACGAACCTGACGGGCTTGAGCGTTGTACTTAAGGAAGGCGACTCTTCGGCAATTTTCGGTTATCCAACGTTTTTCTTCGAATATTCACAATTTCCTAATTCGATAAATATCCAAAAAAATACTATCACAATCTTATTCAACCGACCGAGCACTCAATAAACACCACCCGGACCGAACTTTGACAGAATACTGAACCAGGCCCTTCGGTGTTGAGTAGTGTATAACATCGGTTACCCAAATCCGATCCGAAATTTCGAGCAGTTAGAGTGTCTGCCTACTCACACAGAAGCCTAAGCAGTGGCCATCAGCCGGTCTTTATCTATCCGTTATCGATCATGACATGTAGGCAGCAGAGATTTTTTTTTTCAATCGGACTGACCAAACGATGACAGGAATCAATCCACCACGATTGGATAGCAGCCAGGCGATATGAATGTGACTAAGTTGGATAGAGTCTTTACGTACTCGCTGCTGGATTAAAGTCGAAACGGACTAACGGAGCTAAGTTTATCGCCTTTGGACGGTATCGTAGAATCTAATACTACGCAGGTAAGATACAGTAAATGTTGGCGAATGACAAAAACTGTCTAACAGTCGATAATACCGGTGACACATAGTCTAATCCTGGTTTTGTTTAACAAAGAAATATAAATTCAAGGAATAGAATCGATGCTTTGAAAACTACCAACAGCTAACTGACCTATTATCGTGGTTTGGAACTCACAGTTGGAAAAAAATCGCAAACTTGCCGCAACCAAAACCAGATGACACTAGTTTAAAAGAAGAACATGCTGAGAAATCAGACTCTCGAGCCGTTTCTTGATGAATTTTTGTTGCGACATCCTTGGACATGGAATTAAAAAATCAATCAACAACTGTGGACAAGTTATTTATTTCGAAGCAAGTTTTGAAGCTCTGAAACTCGAGATTTTGCACAAGTCGGGCGAAAGTGATCTACCTTCCACACAATCACAATCGATATAAATAATCTCTCGAATAGCATGGCTGTTGGATGGGTAAGAAAATATACAAATATACACTCAGCGAAATAAACTTTCGATATTCATAAGATAGCATTATGATTATTTGCTAATGAATGCTAATCTAATGAAATATAGAGACGTCGAAAAAATAAAAATATTGAGATACCTGGATTTGAACCCTGTGCGTTGAGGTATAGGTCCAGTGACTTGCACACTAGTATATTATTGCGACGTTTTATGCAGTGGAAAATATGTTATTTCATGTAAAATCATCAATCTGCTGAATGAAGTTTTGGATTGTAAAATTGCAAACTTTGTATTTTTCAATAAATTAAGTTCAGTGCGGAGAGGAGGATGGCAATTGTTTATTTTCATAATGTAAACCAATTATTTTTTGTTTTGTATGTATGTATGATGTATGATATGTGCTACCACCCATTGTAGCACGGAAACTAAGTCCGTCAGCAATGGGCTCTCCTCGCTGTTAGACTTGATCAAGCTTTAATAACCACTAATTATCCTAATCATGCCATTGTATAAAGGGACAAAAAGGAGTTGGGTGGACCGATAGAAAACATCTCTTAAAGGGTGTCCACGATGAAATTGCCACACACAAAATTGATTCGCAAAATTCGAGTTTTCATCCGATTGCCATCAAATTTTCAGGGATTGAGAAATAACTAGTAAACTTCATTTCACCATTTTACTCGTACTTTATTTACAGTCCATACGCAAATGCCCGCACCTTGGCCTTAACCCCGGCCATAAAATTCTGCACAACCTGTGAATCAACCGTTTTTTGCATGTAAACCCATACTTTCTTCAGTTCCTCGACTGTCTTCACTACCTTAGGTCGTTTACGAAGGTGCTGCTTCATAATCGCCCAGTACTTCTCGATGGGGCGGAGCTCCGGAGTGTTGGGAGGGATGAACATTTTCGGCACGAAATTGACCTTATTGTCCGCATACCACTTCAGCACGTCCTTGGAGTAGTGGCATGAGGCCAAATCCGGCCAGAAGATTGTTGGGACGTTGTGGGCCTTCAGGAGAGGAAGCAGCCGCTTCTGGAGGCACTCTTTTATGTACACCTGTCCGTTCATCGTGTCCTGAGTCACGAAAGGTGCACTCCGCTTCCCGCACGTGCAGATGGCTTGCCAAACCAGGAATTTCTTCGCAAATTTGGACATCTTCTGAGTGCGGACATGCTCCGGAACGCTGAACTTATCCTTGGCCGTGAAAAACAGGTTGCCGGGGATCTGTTTGAAGTCGGCCTTCACATATGTTTCGTCGTCCATGATGCAGCATTCAACTTTCGTCAGCATGTTGAGGTACAACTTCCTGGCACGGGTTTTGGCGCACTTGTTCTGCTTCTCGTCGCGATTAGGGGCCTTTTGTACCTTGAATGTTCGAAGCCCAGCCTTAGTTTTGGCCTTCTGGACAAAACTTCGGCTTAGGTGCAGCTTCTTAGCCACATCCCGAACGGAGGCGTTCGGATTTCGGTTGAAGGCCCCAACTACGCGGTTGTGATTTTTGGTGTTGTACGGAATACTTTTTCCTTCACTTCTGGGCTTCCGATCGGTGGTCAACCGTTTTTCGAACCGCTTAATCACTCGCGACACCGTGTAATTCACGATTCCCAACGTTTTAGCGATGGAACGATGCGAGAGATCCTTGTTCTCGTGATGAATGCGCAAGATTTTATCACGCACGAGCTGTTCTTTCGACTCCATTTCCGCGAGTTTTGATCACAGGACTTTAAAACTTGCAGGATGTAATAATATAATGTAATGTAATGTAATAATAAATAATGCACTATGAACTAAATCCACTCAAATTTTCATTAAATTCTACCCAACGGTTAAAAAGTTAGAGCAATTTCATAGTGTGGCAATTTCAGCATGGACACCCTTTATACGTTTCCACAGGGATATAAAGAATCTCCTTCCAACAACAAGTCAAACAACTGGTCAAAAGAGCAAGCCATCTAACATGAGGATGCCCCAATGGACGGGGAGAAGAGCCCGCCCTCTATTCACAAACTGTTAGCAAGGGTGAGTTGGCATTCACACTCTCCCCATCCAGAGTGTTTCAATCGGATCAGGGACCATCAGGGCCCCTTCCATTCCGATATAATATTTATAACATGGTGTATATATTTATGTAAATGAAAAATACTACAAGCATTCTTATCTATCATATATGATCTTCTTTCGGTTGACCCTGGAATGCAAGAAATGTTGTAAATTGTTAATGTGAAGTTCTTTGGGTCCATGCTTATGCACGTTTTCGTTCGTTATAAGCAATAGCAGCACGTGATTTGAGGTATCCTGAAAGTTTGTCCAACGTGATTTGAGGTATCCTGAAAGTTTGTTAAATGTGTGGAAATTTTACAGAACTAACATATATACATTTTAATTTACTGTTGCCTTGGTCACTATTTGCTGCTTGATGTTGATTTTAAAACCATTTTTATTTTAGCTGACCCAATAGTTATTGCTCCCGAGTTAGGAGTGTCTCCTGAAACAGGGAAGATTCAATTGAAAGGGAATTAAAGACAAATGAACATAAAACACAGTAAGTAATGTTTAAATTATTTATGAAGCAAAATCAATAAAACAAGATGATCAAATATAATGATATTGTGAGTTATGACACAGTAATTACAAAAAATTAACTGTAAAGTCAGACTAACCAAATGGCACACAGCGCCGCACGAATCAGATCAGCTCAGATTTGATAAAATGTCCATTCGCAGACCGGAAATGAAAAATACATTCAGCAATAAGTGCAAAAGCTTACCACAGATTCCGTTGCAACTTCTTGTATTCAAGTCACTAGATACTTCCAAATCATAAGAGGAAAAGAAAGGATCAAAATAATAATTGGACAACCATAATTAAAAGTATATATTACCTATTGGATAAAAATTATAAAATTATTTGAATGTTCATATAATAAATCACGATAACACAAGTAATGATAAAAATGGTAATGATGATGATAGAGATGAACGGTCATGGTAATGAATAAAAATTGTCATATAAGAAAATATATATAGTGAACGGATATAACAGTCATGGTTAACGAAGAAGAGAGGAAAAGGAGAACACTCAAACGTATGTGACAGTGATGTCCGTATCCTCTGTGTGGTAAAGAGAGATTCTAATTTTCCCACACACTCTTCCGACCTCAACGAGAGCTCCTCTCTCTTGTTTTCACTATCAAGCGCCCCAGTGCATCACAGAAAGAGCACTGGCGCGTCCTCGCATAAGTGTACGCGACAGCGATCGCAGGCGAGAGCACGTGAGAGTGATCATTTAAAAGAGAGAGTGATTCATTCACTCCAAGCCATCCCATCACAGTCGCACACTTTCACTGCGTCTATTTACCAACGAATAAAAGAGCACTTTGCTTGATCTGCTGTGGACTATGGTTGTATCCTCTGTGAAGGTACAAATCTCATGTGCCGGTGTAATATTAGCACAGTGAACAGACATCCAAGCTTGAGTGTATTCCGTGTCTAAATTTCTGCCTCTGCGACTTGCCGCCTCGAGATTTGATAGTTTGTCAATTTTAGATTGGTGATATCTAGACTAGGCAGCGCTGTTTTTAAAAATTTACACAGTAAAATGGAAAAAAATGTTCGAGATGTCTGTTCTCTGTGATATTGGTGCTTAATGCCATCTCTGACAAGTGTTGCCATAGGGGTCGCTCAACAGCGACGTTGAGTTCCTTTGGACAGCTCCAAAACATATTTTTTCATTGCCTATGATAGTGCTAAATGACGAACAATACACGTTATTCGGATCCTTAGTGTATTTTCAAAAGCGATAGGAAAAGCAATATTGTACGCAATACTGTCAAATCTCCAAGGTAACGGAGCAATAGAACTTTTATGTTTTGGTACCTGTAAATTTTTACATTGGCTCTAACTAAAAAAATATGCTATCTAGCAAAATTACTCGTTTTTTCGTGTTTTTTTTTCTGCATAAAACACGTAATAAACACCAATGGTCTATAAAACAAAATAATTACTTTAATAGTGCTTATAGAGATAGAGTTGTAATCTCAGACACAAACTTTCAATCTTGCTTAGTGTTTTTTTTGTAATTTTCTTTTGAATGCAACATGTTGTGACTCCAATATTTCAGCAAACACTATCAAAATGTCATTTAAATGTCTGCCCCTTGAGACCAACACATGCACATGGAGTTGCTTCACTGTTATTGCCATCACGGTTAGAGTTCGACTGATAGAGCTGTCAATTTTTGTCTGCTGACTCATGGTTACTATGATTTATGCTGCATGGGTAGTTTATTTCAGTGCGGGTTAAATATTCTACTGAATGAATGGAAGATACATGAAAGTTCAGATAACATAGTTATTTCAGATCATCTAAACATGTAATAAATTAAACACAATCCTCAACACCACATTGTGGTAACATGCCTAAATATGAGAAGGAGCTGATTAAAACAAAAAACGCAAAGGTAAAACTTTAGAGAACTTTTTCAGAAATATGTAACTGGTGGTTTTCAAGATGATGATGTATTTTAAAACTTCAAAATAACAGTAATTAATTGGTAATCTATTATGATTATCCCTATAGAGTATATGTTCGTATAATTAAATGGAAAATAATAATGGAAGTATAGGAGTAGTATAGTTGAAAATAGTCACCCATGATTAAGCTGTTCTCTACTCTATATGGTTTGATTCAGGATCTATGCCATTGTTGTTCTTAAGGATTGAATATTCTTACATAATTAACTATTCTGAAAATAGAAATTATAATCGAATAAAAGATTTAAACTTCACCCGAGATCACGGTACTATATGATCTTACTGAATCACATTTTCGAAATTCCCCCCGCAAATTATGCCCATTCGACATTCGTATGAATTGACAAGGCAATATTTCCATTGTAGAAATTAGCTCATATATATTTGTACGCACATCAGCATGAGATTAAATTTCACAACAGTTCAATAATTACCTCCAGATATCTGGACTTTATTTTGCAACAGGCGCAGCACAAGAACCGATGGGCGTCTAATCCTCTATCAATGACAGCGATAACAGCACTTATCAGTTTATGATCGTCATGATTATATTTTCTATTACAATTTATTTTGGCCGGCAAATGGAACGTCCTTTGACACACTCGCCCATTCGAAGCAAAGCTATATCCGGAACAATGACATGATTGATGTACGGCGCTGTCGAAACTGCCATGAACCACTTTCATTCGCAGATAATCCAGCCGAAGTAACTACCATTGTGGTGAATATCAACACAGTATGGCTTTGTAAGGCGGAGGCAATGATTTTCTTTTTTTACGTTACTTGCAAGCAAAACAAAGTAGTCAAAACTTTGATAATCGTTTCTTGTTATGTAAGCCGTTTGAATTCATTTAAATAAGGAACAAATTTAAGAGGAAAAAATGAAATTTTCAAATTGGTGAAAGCTGTTACTTTTTTGACACAAAACTGTTCAAATTTTAAAGGGCAGGTGGATAATTATTGTAACATTATAGGTTGATTATAAAATCTGATACTTATCGAAATACAAGAAAATTTGAATAGTAGTTTTGAACATGTATTCCGTTCAGTTTACAAACATTAGTTTGCATTTTGGATTTTTTTTGTGAAGCAACCTCGGAATTTTCCAGTATTCATTTTCATACTATTAGAGTTACTAAAATTAATAAAATAACCTATCTCCAGTTTTAAGATATGATATGCAATAACAAAAATCTTTTCAAATATTGCTGAGAAATAATTTATTGCTGGGCCCCAGCTAGCAAAATCAACATTTGAAAAAGACCTATTTTTTTTTACAAAAAAACATGATAACTTTTGTTTGACATACGATAGAGACAATTTCAGCACACAAAAAGTTGTAACTTTTATTATTCTAGAATCTATGCGAGACCAGCTTTGCTGAAAAACTTGATATAAAAAAGTTATAGTTAAATAACTGAATTTTATAGGGACACCCTAAGCTGTGTAGGAAAAAATGCTCTAATTCGGTAATATCAAAAGGTACAGAAAAATTTATGCAATCAAAGTTGCTTAAAATTATCTAATCTACAACTTCTTTCCTTAAAAGAAAAAGACAACTTCTTTCCAAAATGTATGCCTTTATTTCTACATTCACACCAAAAAAAAAGTGCCTTGTTATTAGAAACAACTTTGTTGAAGACAATTTCACTCCAAAACTTCAAACTTAGGCTGAAAATGTATCCTTCCAGCTAAATTTGCATTCTGGACCACTGTGCAATGTCAAAACCTCGTCTTCAACATAACGCCAATGCACACTGGGCTAGAATGAACAATTAGCAGTAATAAATCATTATCACTATCAAGATGCAACTTTAGAACAAAACCGTCTTCGGCAAAGTTGCAGCTTATAATTAAAGATTAATTTTGAAATCAGTTTCAGTTAGGTTGGTCCTTGAATATATTGAAAAAACAATTCTATCTTTCATCTCTCGATATAGAATAATACAATTTTGTATGTAGAAGGAAATGTTCGCTCATCACCATGAGGCACCAAGAGTGAACAACAATGTTTTTGGCTAGAATGAAAGATATGAAGAGAAAGTTTTGATAGTTCCGCTAGTGTGCGGCAGGATCGGAAAAGTAACAGATGTTTTTAGGAAAATTGAGCGAAAAGGGCATGTATACAGTGGTACTCGAACCAAGGACATTTTTGCCTAACATCCCACTGCGGGGTAGGTTGAAGTGGCGGACTTAGTCCGTGCTCCTCGGTGTCTTGAGCACATTTTAGAACTTGCACACAGAATGCACACTTTGAAGAAGAAAGAATGCAATTTCAAAGATTCGTTCAAAAATCGCGATTTTAGTCCAAATATTAAGTTTTTTTTTAAATTACATTGGTTTTTAATATATAAATACCTTTTGTATATAAATAACTGTGGATTTAGAAGAGTGTTGAGTTATAAATACTATGAATGTATGTCGTTTTTAAAATAAAATTCTTGAGTTTTTCTTTAATTTGTTGACAACGACGAATAAATCTCCGTATTTCAATAAGAAACTAATTTTTGCATTGTGTTCAATTTAAATCAATGAATTTGCTGATAGATGTTCGGTTTAACAAGGGTAAAAAATCGAAAGATTATTAAAATCCCTATCATGAAGGAAAATTTGAGGAACGAGGAAGAAAATATTCAAGAAGACATTATTTTGACCATGAAAATATAGTTTTAGCAACACACTGTCTTTGACAAAGTGTATGTTTAGAGTCATACACTTTGTCAAAGACAGTGTGTTGCTAAAATTATATTGTTGCTGTATTGTGATTAAATTTGTAGTTAAAGTGGTCTTCAGATTTATAGAGATTTTAAACATGTCTTTCGTGATCTATCAGTAATATATCATGTTTCTCAATTAAAGATGATCGGTGCTATTGCAACGATTATTTTCTATGTAGGGTAAGGGGATGTAATGTAGCTCCTTCATTCGGCCATATGTGAATGTGTCATTAATTTAGCGATAATCAACAAAATCATGTTGCTATTACCATGATAGATGTAATCCGAAGCAATTGAGACAATATTAATCATTTTAAAGTTGTTCACTGCCGCGTAATTTTCGGTTTCTTGAACTTTTGGGGCATCATTATTTCACTGGTTATGCTGAACAGATGATCAACACAATTTCAAGTGATCTAAATTTGGCTTAATTGAATCGATAAAGCGAGTAATACAGTCTGGATGTGCAGAACATAGTTAAACGTTACTAACTAACTGTTCACATAGCTAAAATAACAATGATTTTACAAGATAATCGTAGACCCAATGTTGGGTACATATTATTTTGTATGTTCCCAACTATGGCCTATTGTATCAATAACGTAGTAAAAGGTTGTTATTGGTAAAATGACAAGTGAAAATGCATGAATTTGCGGTTGTTTATATTCAAGTGGCTCATCTAAACACAAATCGAAGAGACAAAATAATTGTATAGTGAATTATAATGTTTTCATTATTGAATGGCAGATAAATCATATATGAACATCATTTAAGTGTTTCGACGCAGTTTTACTATGGTTTGTTTTTTGAAATGTTGTGTTAAGTAAATCCAGTACAGCTTACAATGCCTTAATTCATAAAATTAGAAAAAAAATCGTACAAAGACTGCATTTAGTAATAAATCCATCGAATGGGACGAAGTTGCATCCACGAATAGACCCAGTTTGGTGCTTATAGACCGACATTGAATCCACATCCCTCGAAAGTTTATGGCATTATAAAAACAGTTGTGTAACTTTTAAAGATACATGCTACCAAATGTCTTATCAAACATATCTTTGCAAGTGTATAACTTTTTGAATCTCGCTTACAGCTTAAAAACTTAATGAGTTATAATGAAAAATGTGATCGCTGGTTGCATAATAGGCTGAGTCAAGGGACACATACCCTATCAAGTTGATATATTTATCGAAATATTTAATCCTCGAAAAGTAATAAGATTAAACAGTTGATTAGTGCATGCACTTTTCTGGCAAATTGGTTTCTTTAGTGTTTGCTAATTTTTTTGTCATCATTCAAATGACTGGATTGGATGATATCAGCATTCACTTCTTCTTTCCCGCATGCATCTTTCCCGAGAAGTACACATTTTGTGTTTTAGTTGCCTGGATAATTCGCATGTTTGGTTGAAATTTCTGTTTGAAATTGTATGTAGAACCCTTTTTCCAGAGAAAGGAGAAGTCTCGAACTACCATAGAAAACGAAATCTTTCTACCAAAAATCCCCGCATGCCAAATTTGGTTCCTTTTGCCTGATTTTAGTTTTCGACTTATGCAGAAATTTTTGTTTCATTTGTATGGGAGATCTCTTCCCGTTCCAGATGAGAAAAGGGCCTCTAACTATCATATGAACCTTTTCCGTTTCCAGAAACTCCTGAATACAAATGTTTATGCCGATCGGTTCAGTAGCTTATGGGTCTTCATTTATATGAATTCTCATTTCCTATTTGATGTTCTATAGTTTGAATTGGTTAGGACTAGGGTTCTGATGCATGGTCAGTATCGGAGTTATTGTTTGTTTTGTTTGCAATGAATCCGGTTTTGACTGATAAAGGGGCGCGCCTTTGAAGAACGCTGTCGCTCACAAAGAGTTTAAACAGCGGAAACTTTCAATTAAACCTGATTCATTGCCAACAAAACAAACAATGACAACTGTAACAACACCGAATACTTCATTATTGCTCAATAGTGATGAAGTAACTTGACATGCACTAAACAAAGGCTACGGGATATACTACAATAGATCAAATTACTGGTCGCAGTGGTTTATGTCCCGAACAGAGGAAAAAAAAAGAAAAGCAACGCGTCAAGTTGGCGAAATTGTCGATTGTGGCTAAATCAACTGTTACTAACGTATTAAAAGTGTTTGGTAAAGCCGGAGTTCACAGCGACGACAAAAAGAGTTGTCCGCTGTTTCGAGTAGAACCCAAACCTCTTCGTCCGAAATGTCGCAAAGAAGCTTAGAGTGGCACCTTCAACCGTGGATAGAGCTAAAAAACCAGCTGAACTGTTGACTTACAAGAAAGTGGTGACTAACGAAAGTTGTACACGACGATGCTGACGATGTTTGATTGCATGGTACAGGACGATGAAACCTACGTCAAGGCAGAGTTTAAACAGCTTCCTAGACAGGAATTTTATACGGCAACCGGACGGGAGAAGGTGGCAGATATTTTAAAGTACATTAAACTGTCAAAGTTCGCGAAGAAATATCTGGTTGACAGGCCATCTGTACCTGCGGCTTGAAGAGCATCGTTTACATTTCGACCAGAACCGTCAACCACGAAATTTATCTGAGCGAGTGCATACAAAAACGTCTACTACCTTTCCTGAAGCGACGCAAATGTAGGCTGTTGTGACCGAGAAAAAGTTCAAGGCAAACTTGCGTTCTGCGGCGAATAAAATGGACAAGGAGACTGTACAAAATCTTATGGCAGGTGTTAAACGAAAGACCCGGCAATTCGCGTTCGGTATAAAAGGGAGCTTAGCTGAATATTTTTCCTGTATTCTGTATTAACCGAACTTGAGAAAAAAAAGAAATTGACTTATTAATAAAAACATTGATCGACTCACACATATTACTGTTTGACCAAATTTTGATCGGAACACCCTTTAAAGCGTGAGAGTAGTTTGGATTTTCGCCATTCACGTGCAACATTTTGATGCGTTGCTTCTCTTCCACATTTTGATAATTGAAGTACTAATCTCCAAATCAAAATAAAGTCATGATACACGTACACGTCTTCAAAATAAGGGGTGTGCAAAATTTTTTAATGCACGATGAAAGGAAATGCGTCATGTTTAAGTCAACCAAATATTGATTGAAACATCTGTTGGTATCGCTTTATTGCGATTTTGCCATATTCAGGGTCTTTGCAATTTCTGAAATAGTTTTCCTTTTCGAACAACTTCAATAACACCTGCGCGCAACTCATTCGGCTTTATTTTGAATTAATTAGAAATCATAACTGTACCAAACTACTGCGTATAAAGACAATGGGTCAAGGTGTTAAACCGTGTAGGTATGCTTAGTTTGATCCGCTTGATTTTGTTGAGGCATGCCGACAAAGTCTGTAAGGATAATTTACGACACCCATGAGAACTGAAAATTAAACAAATTATGGTAAGGCTCAATTTGGATTGTCAATTACAGATCGAAATCCTCTAATCCGACTGTAACATTATTATTTTTTGGACATAGTGGGTGCGTAAAGCACACTAGCCGCCTTCCTGAAGTAATACCGAAAGGTGGGTCCGGGGAGGACCGGGATTCGAGGCACGGGTGGATTTTGAGTGGGTCGAGGAGTTGGCGCCCCACATCCTGAAGTCCTCAGGAGTCTGTTAGCAGATTTTGCATCCCGTTAAAAAAAGAAGAACAGACGCTGTGCTGAGCTGACCCTGGAACCAGACACTCATATATACATCATTCGAGAGAAAGCAGTCCCCTCCCTGTCAGCATATGTCCAAGGTTACAGCAAAGTTCTTCACTAAGTTGAAGTTTAATTATTTAATTCAGAAACATTGGATTTGAATTGCAACAAAAAACTGCACTGCCTATTCCCTACTGCGTCTATCTTTACGTCTACCTTTCCGAAGTTTGAAGTAAAAGTCTGCCGATTTCCTATCATCAACAAAGTACGCACGTGTAAACCCAACAAATCAGTCATTCTTATCTGCGACTTCGATTAATGAACGGAAAACAAAAGAAGCCTGATGATGCTGTCTTGGTGCATTATCAACGAGCCGTGGAAAGTTCCATCGATTTATGATAATATTTTTACTGCTTTTAAAGCCGATAATCTAAAATGACTTAAAGATCACCCGTCAATAAATTTGAAAACCGCAAACGAATGTGGAGGAATTATTTTGCCAAATCTTTAAACGGATAATGAATTACTACTTGGCATTCAATTGAACGAAAATGGAATTCATTCGACATAATGTAGTCTCTTCAGTTTTTATAAAACTTCTTAAAAAATCCACAATACAAATTGTCAGTAGCTATATCGGATGGTGATATTTCACTGAGCAAAACAATGTGATGGGTACAAGACACAAGGTTGGCGTTAGATTATATGCAGCAAAACTATATGCCAGCATGAATTTAAATGGCAAACAATTATTTCACATTAAACATTGGCACGGACTTTTATCTGGACAGTTTTCTTTAGATAATTTAGGGTGTTCCTACAACAAAACAATTTTATGCTCTAATTATTTTATTTCAAATTTGCCAACAAAGTTGTCTTCAGATGATTTTTAAAACTTATAAAAGTTGTAACTAATATAATTAAGTTATAACTGATAAAAGTTTTGACGCATAAATCTTGCCGATATCTCTCACCGTTAGCGAGTAATTAACGATTTACTTATAAAATTACGCCCTTTCCAAATGTGTTTTGCTCAATTTCAAATAACAATCTATCTCCAGTTGTCAGATATATTATATATAAGTAAGACTTTTTATTTCTCTGAAAATAAGGACCACCCTTGTTTTCAACTTCAAACAAAGCCTGAAAATGTATCTTTCCACCAAAATTCGCATTCTGGACCATTGTGCAGTGGTTGCAAGTGAAAACCACATGAACAGAGGGTGGGATAGAATTCCTGCGGTCCAATGTAAGTAACGTGAGAAAAGTGAATTGGAGGGACTTTACTTATAGATAACGAACATGAAACAATTATCAGAATAAATCAAGCAGCAAGATTCCAACCTCAAACCTTGAGATTGCATAAATTATTCCTCCGTTGCAAGGAATGAAGACATATAAAAACCGCTAATTGTACTACAACCCAACTCCTGTGCCCTACATCTCAAATCCACGTTGCAAACTATTTATGAAAAAAAGCTTGCCTGCACCGGTGGAGTAGTGCTGAGCGTGATTGCTATTGGGCACCCCAGTATATCTGGGTTCTTATCCCAGTCGAGGTCGGTCAGATTTTTCTGAGGTATAAAAATCTGTGATCAAATTTTCCTTCGTAGGGAAAGTTAAGCCGTTGGTTCCGGCTCATTTGTTGATGAGTGCGATGTGTAAAGCCAAGGGGGATGGAGTGGTCTTCTTAGCTTCGGTGTCAATCACCACGTGAGAAAATAGACCGACTTCGAATTAAAAAAAAAGCAAAAAGCTTGCCTGTATAGGTATAAGAAAAGACAGAACACGAAGAAAGAAAACCAAAACGGCAAAAATGTATTACAACGTACCGCAGCTGAACGGATAGCACAGTATAATTACTAAAAAATTGTTTGAGAGAAATGGAAAGCGAACCTCAAATTCAATGTTAAAAATTTTCAGTTTGCATGGAAGACAGAATTTACCTTTTGCTAACTTTTGATACATCATTGCTAAATACCTAAAACATCGTAATGAATTACTGGAATTTGAAAATCCAATTTCTCAGTGCCCTGTGCACAAGCAAAGGATATAGATTGTAACCCAACTAAACCTGAACCATTGTGAGGCCGCTTAGCAACTAAGGTGACAGACAGTTACAGCACAATTGTTGCCATTCTGTTGAGATAACATAAATATGACTTGCTAAGTCATAATCAAGTAACTATAACTAATTATGACCGTATAGTGTGCTACTTGGGTAGCGAGTCGGCATCGGATATCGCCATAATTTCCGCATCCCAGCCGGCAACGGGAACTGGTTTGCAGACAGGGCCAATATGGCGGCATTATTGACGACGGGCAAGTAGCCGGTTCAGGAGGTTTTGTCTACCACAAACGAAGGCTTCGCGGTTGTAAAAGTGAATGGAGTGTTCTTCTCCAGCTGCTACGCACCGCCAAGATGGTCGATCGAACAGTTTACCAATATGCTAGATCGGATGACAACGGAGCTAACTGGCCTGAACCCGTTGGTAATAGCGGGGGACTTCAACGCTTGGGCGTTCGAGTGGGGAGCCGCCTTATCAACCCTAGGGCCCAGATTCTTCGGGAGGCCTTGGCTAGGCTCAATGTGGACCTAGCCAATGTGGGTACCAAGAGTACCTACCATAGAAACGGAGCGGAATCGATCATCGATATAACATTCAACAGTCCTGGGCTGATAAGCAATTGGAGGGTGGATGATGGCTACACCCATAGCGACCACTTGGCGGTTAGTTATTGTATCGTCCACAATACAAGGCAGCGTGCGGAAGGAGGAGCATCCACTCCATTCGCCCGCAGATGGAGGACGTCCTACTTTGATGTAGACACTTTAAAGAGGCGCTTGAGAGGGAACGAAATTTACGCGAAATCCAGGAACCTTGCGGCGAACGACTCGTTATGACACTTACACGAGCGTGCGATGCGACCATGCCGAGGGAAGTCAAATCGAGGAATGGAAGATCGCCGGTGTATTGGTGGACGGAGTCGATTGCCGACCTCCGAAGAACATGCCTCCACGCAAGACACACCCTCCGAGCGCGGTCAGACGCCGAGACAATCGAGCGTAGAGGGGCGCTAGTCGCCGCGAAGCCCGCACTAAAGAGGGAGATAAAGGCTAGCAAGCGAGTCTGCTTCGAGGGTCTGTGTCAGAAGGCCAATGCGAACCCGTGGGGTGACGCCTACCGGGTAGTAATGGCCAAAACCAGGGGATCGGCGACTCCAACCGAGCGTTCATCAGAGCTGCTTCAGGTGATCGTTGGGGGACTCTTTTCGAGCCACGACCCGAGTCCATGGCCCCTCGCCGCCATAGATGTGTCCCATGACCAGCGTTCCAGTATCCCAGACCTTAACGCTGTCATAGCGACGGAAGGGTCCGCCGAACACCCGTGACCATGTGGGCATTGATAATGGCACAAAGGGGGCCGGCGACGAGGCAACGGTGACGAATGAGGAACTCATTGCGAAAGCAAAGTCGCTAAAGGTGAACAAAGCGCCGGGACCGGATGTTATTCCGAACCTGGCCATCAAGACGGCTATATTGCTGGATCCCGAAATGTTCAGGGTGGTGATGCAAAAGTGTCTGGACGAGGGCGTCTTCCCGGATGCCTGGAACATTCAGAACCTTGTGTTGCTACCAAAGACAGGGAAACCACCAGGAGATCCATCTGGTCTAATAACCAGTTTGGCTTCCGCAAAGGGAACTCGACGATGGATGCTATCCTGTCCGTCACCAAGACGGCTGAGGTGGCAATCCAGGGCAAGAGACGAGGAGTACGATACTGTACAGTGGTCACCCTTGACGTGAGAAGCGCATTCAATAGCGCCAGTTGGATGGCTATCGCCGACTCGCTCCAGCGCCTACAGGTTTCTGGGTACCTGTACAAGATTCGCGGAAGCTATTTCCAGAATCGCGTACTGGTATACAATACAGAGGCAGGCCAGAACCGTGTCCAGATCACCGCAGGCGTCCCTCAAGGTTCGATCTTGGGCCCGGTGTTATGAAACATAATGTACGATGAGGTACTACGACTTGAGTCCCCGAACGGGGTGAAGATAGTCGGGTTCGCAGACGACATGATCCTGGAGATATGTGGTGAATCCATCGAATAAAAATACTAAGCTCGTTGGTTGTGCCGAAAACAGCAACAATAGAATTGTTGAAATTTGTCAGAAGCAGATAGATCGCTACTCCGCGCATTGGGAGAATACAATAATACAACAATCAGCGATAGAATAGAATTGGGTCAAACCGCGTTTGTACATCACCTTCACACGACACGCAGAATAATCGTGAATGTATGTCATTATTTTTAATTTTTTTTGTTTTCCGTCGGCCTATTTCCTCACTTGGTGACAATCACCGACGCCAGGAAGACGACTCCACCACCTGGACCCTACTTAACGACTCATGAATATGAGCCGGCACCAACGGATTTACTTCTCTTCGGAAGGAAGACATGACGTGATTTTTTCGCCTCAGAGAAACCACCGACGTCGACCGGGATTGAACCCAGACCCACTGTGGTGCTAAGCAACTGTCACACTTACCACTACACCACCGACGCCAGCGAATGTATGGCATTAGATGTTAAGGTATTTTTCATTAAATCTATAGATAATATTGACACTCCCTTGGGTAGTTTAGAGCTTTACCCAAACACATTCATGCAATTATCAATTATTCTTTAATAGATAGAAGATCAAGAAACAAATAAATTTTAACATACATAAAACATCAGATGTGAGTACAACGCTGCCAAAAAAACTCACAAAATGGTAATTAAGATTATCGAGAAAATTAAAATCCCCTGAAAGAATATTTTTTAACTCTCGTGGTATTGTTTTTAATAGCTTGTTTCAAAACTATTTTTCAATCAAAAGGTATCCCAAATACCCTCCTATCAGTAGATTACTGATTTACATCTGCCGCAAAAGGAATCATGTGATATCAATAGGATTCTCAAGTACTTCTAGGGTTTTTTTCATTAGGGCGAATCTACAATTGAGAGATTCTCTCCGAGCTCGCTCTCTTTCATTCATAAACCAATCACCTTTACGTTTTTTATTCTAATATTTGTAGAGTATGCTAGCTAGCACTGTACCCAAGTAACATTGAAGGTTTTATCGTAGTTTTAAAGCATTCTATAAGTTTAAATCGTGATCTACAGAACCTTGATAAAACCCAAATTGTTACTTGGGTAGTGTTTCGATCTGTACTAAAAAATCCCTCGAAAGTTTTAGAACGGCGCTGTAATGAATGAAAGAGAGCGAGCCCGGAGAGAATCTCTCAATTGTAGATTCGCCCTAATGAAAAAAAAACCCTTGACTTATTCAAAATGATTGAAAGATCTAAATCGATCATTGTACGCTTTTATTCTTATTCATACAATATTAACGGTAACACGCATATCGCACACAATCATGCAGCACTGTAATATCTTACTGTAGAACGGATCGTCCGTTAATGAATACAGGTTGGTAGGTTCACCTTGAAGAATACGTTCAGCTCGATTAGGCTGGATACGGTCAGGAAGGCGATGTACATCGACGTACACGTAAGTCCCACCTTCCAGTCCAGTTTGAACTTGTTGAACCAAAAAGCTATATACAATCCACAAAGCGTCGATAGTAGCGATATCGCTGAGTAGGTCAAGCCAGTTGAGTTCAGTGCAACCTGTAATACATAGTAAAAAAATCCAATTAGGCTACTATCAGAACACCAATAAAGTCCAGACTGCAAGTTCCTACCCAGTTGTCGCCAGGAACGGCTGGAAACGCTAACGCTTTGATAAGCCATGGTAACCCAAGGCACAGGAGGATGTCAAATGTGTTCGACCCGATGGAATTGCTGATTCCCATCTCGCCATGGCCCTGGTTGGTGACAATAATACTGGATACCGCTTCCGGTACACTCGTACCGGCGGCCAGGAATGTTAAACCCATCACTGAATCAGGAATATCCATTGTGTCACCTGTGGACAAAAAATATTCAAATATCAAAAACCAATCGTCACAAGAACGAATGAAGACCTCACCTACAACGGTGATAAGAAATGCTACGAAGTAGGACGTTATACCGATCCAAAAAATACATACGAAAAATGTAACGATGCGCAACTTTGGATACCGGCGACAGTCGGGAATGGTGGCCCAAAGAAATAATGTGATCGGCCAACGGCATATGAATGCAAATGTGTTTTCGTCACGGCGGTTCCAAGGAGTTGATGCCAATTCTGTTCAGAATGAATGCTTGCGTTAATAAGATTATATATAGGAAACGCGATATAGAGGCACCAACCAAAATCTTCGAAGCTGTCTTCGCTGGCTTCACTCTCGCATGTGTGTCCATTCTGCCCATTTTGACTGCCCTTGGAAGCTCCGTTGTTTTGGCCATTCGAAAGCAGGGGTGCAATTTCCGTGACTTCGGTGTACGGTCGGACGCAAGATTTTCGACGGAATGTGCGCGACATAAATCGGTTGATTCTATCATTGCAGATCATCGCTGGAATGGAGATGAATGGTGAAGACATTGGACATTTTTAAAATTTATTGGAATAAACCATTCATTCTTGTGAGGCAACAGCATCCTTACTGTTAGTTAAAATCGTATCGTTTCAATGTATTGATCTATTGAAATAAACCAACCACACGTATGAGTGGCCAAAACAACATCCTCACTGTTGGTTTAAAAAGTTCTCAAATTTGACATTGCAAAGTTTTGCAAAGAATTCCATTGAAATAAACCTCTAGCCCCAACAACATCCTCACTGTTGGTTTAAATCAGTTCTCAAACTCGATGTTTTGTCGTATTTTATAATTCTGCTGAAATAAACCACCCACACTTATGAGTGGCCCAACAGCATCGTTACTGTTAATTTGAATCGGAGGCAAAATTTGAATTTACTGTGCAAGTCGTAAGTCAGAACGTAGAAAAATATCTTATTCGCTGTCGACGTCAGTGGAATTATGCATACAGTTTACCTAAAATGATCCTGCTGCAAACTTTACCATTTTATCCAAAATCCCAGTGACTCGTCTTGGAACTGCAGTGGACTTCATGATTTCCTTCGAGGCGAGTACCACGTCAACACATTCCTACCCATTTTCTACTTAAAACCTCTACTTGACCCGGACGTGACTGGCGTCAGTATTGCTTATTATAACATTGAGTTCGCCTGTTTTTATACATTGAAGATGTATGTTGATCCCAAGTTTCATCTGTTGGCTCTCTCTTTAAATACAGCTGATCTAGCAATAACGGAGTAGCAGCTATCGGGCTATCAATCATGCTCGTGCTCATGCTTTAAAAAATATCAGAAAATTATTGAGCCCGAGATGCGACATTTTTTAACAAAAAGCTCCGAAGTTTTACGAGCTTTCGGAACAATTCATCAAAAGTAGTTATTGTACTTTTCACTAGGAAAAGGAAGTTGAATCTAAAAGCTTTTAAGTTAGGAAGACTAGAAACTCATCTTAGTGATCAAGCTAAATACCTAAATATGATACTGGACGCCAGACTGAACTGGAATGGTCATGATGAGTGTGTGATCGGTAAGACGACTAGTGCTTTCGGGATATGCTCAAAAACATTTGGCAGAAAATGGAGTTTAAAACCAACAATGCAAATGTGAATTTATACATCCATATTATATCCAAAACGTACATATGCTTCTTTTGTGTAGAAACCACAAACAAAAGAGGCAAAAGGCTAACCAGCACTCCATCAAAATCTTTAGATGCAATTCTAAATTTGATGCCTTCCCAAGTAGCACACTACGATCATAATTAGTTGTAGTAACTTGATTATGACAAAGCAAGTCATATTTATGTTATCTCAACCGAATGGCAACAAGTGTGCTACTAGGGTTTGCACGAGTACGTGAAATGAGAAGCAGATTAGAGTATGCTAAGACTCAAAAGGGTAAAAAACTGTCAAGTCTGGAGACCACTTGGGTATCTCACAATACTTTCCAAATAGGCCAGTTGTGAATATAAATGGGGGCTATCAATTTTGTTTTATTAGTTTTTGAAAAACTATGACATCCCTTACAAAGTATGCGGGACGTCATATAACGGGTGTTCCGATCAAAATTTGGTCAAACAGTAATGTGCGTGAGTCGATCAAAGTTTTTATTAAAAAAAAAATTTCTTTTTCATTTTCATTTTTTATTTTTTAAGTTCAGTATAGGAGGGTTCTTGTCCTTGGGCACCACTTGGACGTTGTTGGCAGCATACCACTCCATGGTCTTTCGTATCCATAATGGCAAGATGCTAAATCTGGCCAAAATAGAACGGAACAATTGTGTCGCTTCAGGAATGACAGTAGGTGTTTTGTAGGCACTCGCTCAGATAAATCTCCTGGCTGATGGTTCCGGTCGCAATGTAAACGTTGCTCTTTAAGCCACTGGTACAGATGGCCTGCCAAACCAGATATTTCTTCGCAAAATTTGACAGTTTAATGTGCTTGAAAATATCTGCCACCTTTCCCCGTCCGGTTGCCGTATAAAATTCCTGTCCAGGAAGCTATTTAAAGTCTGCCTTGGCGTAAGTTTCATCGTCCTGTACCACGCAATCAAACTTCGTCAGCTTCGTCGTGCTTTGGCCGACGTGATTTGTTTATCGTCGCGATTCGGAATCACCACTTTCTTGTAAGTCGACAGTCCAGCTCGTTTGTTAGCTCTATCCGCGGTTGAAGGCATTACAGAGGTTCGGGTTCCGCTCGAAACAGCGGGCAACTTTTTTTGTCGTTGCTGTCGACAAACGTTCACCGAACACTTTAAATACGTTAGTTACAGTTGGCTTAGCCACATTCAACAATTTCGCCAACTTGGCGTGAGTATAGTTTGGATTTTCGCCATGCACGTGCAAAATTTTGATGCGTTGCTTCTCTTCCTTCGACGCGAGAAAAATCGAGACATGATGCTACACGCACACATCTTTAAAATGAGAGGTGTTCAATTTTTGTTTAATGCACAATGAAAAAAAATGCGTCAAGTTTATAGAGGGGTTAGACAAAATGATCCGGACAGGCAAATTTTTTATCAACTTTGAAGTGCTCTAACTTCATAAAATATTATCCGATTTAGTTTCGCCAAAAAGCATTTGACTGTAAAATCATGTCATTTTATATATTTATACAAAAATGGCCATGGCCTTCGGACACCAGAATTGTTCCGGGTTTCTGGAGAGGCTATCTCACATGTTGAATTTGTGATAAGATTTTGTACAAGATGCCGTTGATGAAGTTTGTCAGAAGCAGATAATTTCTCATCTCCATGCAAAGCGCTAGGACTGGACGGTAATTTTTTGCTAGAACAAATAGACATGAAGAGAAAGTGTATTGATAGTTCCGTATAGGGCAACAGGAGGCCGTTTGTTTAGTAAGCACACAAAAAACCAAATTATTTACCAAGCGAATGAAATGTCGATTACATGAATCGGCCGTAAATTGACCGAGATATGGTCATTTCCATAAAACAGGTTCTGATACAGGGTCCTGAGCATGAGCATGAGCATGATTGATCGCTCACGGATGCTACTCCGTTATTGCCAGATCAGCTGTAATTACACAAAGAACCAACAGATGATGTTTGGGACCAACAAACATGCTCAATGTGTAAAAACTGGTGATGAATTATAAAGCAATACCGGTGCCGTCAATGCTAGTCAAGTAGAGAATCGGAAGGAACGCGTTCACGTGATACTCGGAACAAATCCAGTGTCCGGGGGGCATGACCTAGATATAGAGCTGCATACATTTTTCAGTCGAACTCTTTTTGACAGAACTAAATCGGATAATATATCATGAAGTTAGAGCACTTCAAAGTTGATCAAAAATTTGCCTGTCCCGATCATTTTGTCTATCCCCTGTATATTGGGTAGTTGAAGGTCCTACTACTCATCATTGTTCCATAAAACTCTTAAAAATTCTCGATATAAATATTTGAAACTAATACAGCTAACGAATGTGCATTGAATTTGTAAAGTCTAAAAATACGTTTTATTGACATTTGACCTTTATTTCGAAAATGGAGTCGAAGGAACAACAAGTGAGTTAAAAAAATTCTGCTCAAAAGTGTTGAGAATCGTGAATAGCAGTGCACATCAAATATTTTTTTTAATCCTTTCAATGAAATTAAGTGTTTGCAAGAGCTGCAGAATCGTTCGGATAGTTCCATTCAGAACTTGAAAACGATTGGATATTCAAATGCATCCGAATTAACAGTAACGCAGTAACAAGTTCCGGAAGTCTTACAACAGTGCCATCAGCGACGTCATTGACCTTTGTTCAATCGATCAACGATTTCGGGCAACCAATCAACACCGAAATATTCAACCGAAGCATTGCAGGAATTCAAATTTTAATAAATAGACTCAACGAAGCTAATTTACGTCCAGTATCATAAAAAACAAATGTCGCGAAATGGACAAATGCGTAAGAAGACATTATTATCAATAGATTTTATTTTGGGGTTATGTGGATAATGACATTTATCGATAAAAAACTATAATAATATACCCGCATTCCATATATATTTTAAATTCTGACAAGAGCAACTATTGAAAAAAACAATTTTAAAATACCATGAAATAAAAATGAGTGCAAGACAACACCATTCTATTTCACCATGAAACAAGCCACAAAAATTAGACTACCTAAACTAACGAACCAACATCTGATTTCATACATCAAGAACGTCAAAAAAAGCATTGCATATTCCGAAAGGCCAGCTTGCTGTGATTTGCATAATAGTAACTTTGTGAATTTTATGCCAGTTTGTAAAAATAAAAATTAGTAGATTCTTTATGCCAGTTTGTAAAAATGAATTTTATGCCAGTAAAAATGAATTTTATGCCAGTTTGTAAAAATAAAAATTAGTAGATTCTTTGGTTTAAAAATCGAAAAAAAATAGTTGAGATCTAAAAAAAATAAGTTTGGGATAGTACAGACGTAGAAAAATTTACAGTTTTCAGTAATTTTTAACCAAACTTTCAGAAGCTGACCGTTTGGTAATCCGATTAAACAGATTTTGGTGAAATTTTACAGTTATCTGTAAAAAAAATTACCGAAAAAAAGTAAACTTTTACCGAAATCCGTTAAATCGGATAACCAAACGCTCAGCTGTTGAAAGCTCGGTAAAAAAATACCGAATACTGTAAAATTTTCTAAGTGTGTAAGTACGCTCGTCATCGATGTAGATGGAAAAAAAACACCTTATTTTTAATTAAAACCCCCTATTAAAGATAGCACTTGAAAAAAAGCAACAGACAGAAATAATGACCAAAAATTCATTTTATTTCGGATAGTTCTTAAACTCTTAAAGAATCAACACATCTTAGCTGTGTTTTTGCGAAGCTGGATTATTCAATCTTCTTTTCTAGGCTTAATGTTCACACCTTGGACTTAACTCGACCCATCAAATCCTTTGCAACACTTCCGCCATCTTTTTTACACACTTTCATCCACGCTTTCCCCAAATTCTTGAAGTTTTTGAAAACCTTCCCTGTTTACCGGAGCTTACCCTTCATAATCGCCCAGAATTTTCCTATTGGGCGAAATTCTAGCGAGTTTGGCGGATTTGCCTACTTCGGTACAAAAACAACATCGTTGGCTTCGTATCACTCCTTCACCAGTTTCGCGTAATAGCCCAAACAGAGTGTCAACAGCGTAGGACCGCAGAAAGGGCAGTAGGCACTTCTGGAAGCATTCTTCTACTAAGTTTGGGCACAGCGAACAGACATCCAGACTCGATTTTGTTTTCACAATTTACTGTGTAAACTTTTAAAAGCAAACAGTTGGAAAAACAACGCCGCCCAAACAAGTTTCACCAAATAAAAATTGACAGATTATCGAATCTCAAGGTGGGCAAGTGGCACCATCAACATTCGATTCACCAAAACTAACGGAAACGAGCTGTAATTTTAAAATGGCAGGTACATAAATTTACACACGTTGGTCACTCCAGCTTGGATGTCTGTTCTCTGTGATTTGGGCACCCACAGATCGCCTGTCAAACCTAGTACTTCTTGGCCAATTTGTCGACCTTCACCCCGGACCATTCAATGTCGGGACTAAAGGGGGACTAAAGTCGGGACTAAATGGAGGTGAACCAACGCGAGTCGAGAGAACAAATTCTGTTCAAACACCTGGCATTTCCTGACCTGTCGCACCGGCAGTTGTGAAAAATGTTGAACATTCACCATTCAACCGTCTCCAGAGTGTTGAAGCGGTTCCAGGAGCGGTTGACGTTGGCCCACGGCAAAGGAGCTGGAAGAAAACCGGGACCGGAGAACAAAAAGACGCAGGGAAAGGTGAAGCGGATGATTAAAGCAAATCCCACCGTCTCAAGCCGTGATTTGGCTAAAAAGATCGGCATGTCGCAGAGCTACGTCCAGAATGCAAAGAAGAGAGCTGGACTACATACATACAAGGTACAGAACTTCCCAAACCGCGATGAACGGCAACAATCGACGGCTAAAACTGGGGCACGGAAGCTCTACGAGAAGATGCTGACAAAATATGGCTGCTGTGTGATGGACGACGAAACGTATATAAAAGCCGATTTTAAGCAAATTTCGGGACTAAAATATTTACCTGCACTTAGTAATTCAGAAAAAGCACCAAAAAATGAAAAAAGTGCCACTAAATTATTAAGGCCTGTGCCAACAAATAATGTGTGATCAGCATTAAAAAATTAGGAATGAGCAATAAAAGATGAGAAAAGATCTTCGGATAATCTAATTGTGACCGGTAAATCTATCAAATAAAGCAACAGCTATTAGTATATGTGCAATTAAATATGGCAGTATTTCCGCCAAATTATGTAATTTGAGCACTAAACTATTCGCATATGTCTTTTAATTTTGTTGGATTTTCCCATAAAAACAGTAAAATGAGCAATGGATAAATAAATATCCATTGCTCATTTTACTGTTTTTATGGGAAAATCTAACAAAATTGAAGACATATGCGAATAGTTTAGTGCTCAAATTATATATTTGGCGAAATATGCCATATTAATTGTACATATACTAATAGCTGTTGCTTATTTGACAGATTACCGGTCACAATTAGATTATCGAAGATCTTTTCTCATCTTTATTGCTCATTCTAATTTAATGCTGATCACATTACATTTGTTGGCACAGGCTAATAATTCAATGGCACTTTTTCATTTTTATTGCTCAAATCTCTCTTTTAATTGATGATTAATTATGCTGCCAAATTTCGGGGTTGGAGTTTTTCACCGGCAAGAGCAAGTTCTATGTGGACGACAAATTTAAGAAGAAGAAAATGTCGAAGTTCGCCTCCAAATATCTCATTTGGCAGGCCATCTGCTCTTGCGGACAGAGGAGTGAGCCTTTCGTGACAAAGGGCACAGTAAATGGCGAGATCTACAAATCTGTGTGCCTAGAGAAGCGCCTTTTGCCGTTTTGCAGCAGCACGACGAAGCTCCGCTATTTTGGCCAGGTTTGGCATCATGCCACTATTCTAAAAGTGTCCTGGAGTGGTATGAGCACTACTGGGCAAAGATGAAGCGGGAACTTCGGAAGAGCAAGAAGATAGTCAAAGACGAGAAGGACATGTTAAGAAAATGGAAAAAAACCTGAGAAACTGGTACCGGATGACACTGTACAGACTTTGATGGAGGGCATCAAGCAAAAATGCGTTCAATTTTACACTTAAGGCTCCATCGATTAACTCTTCTTTTGATTTTTGAAGTAAATATATTTATAAAACTACCCTAAAATTTTGGTTTGATTCTAAACATTATAAGAAAATTGGCATGACATTTTCGGTGTCGCAGTAATTTCGTGTTCGCCCTTTAGCCGACGAAAAATTCCAGGCCGGGATTTTGCTTGAAAACCATCTCAATGACTGCTTAACAGATTGTGAATTTTGCACATGTAAACATTACACTCTAAACATTATAAACGCACTCAGTATTTCATAAATTTTTACTCATGCATTAAAAATTTATACACAAAAGAAAGTGTGGCATTTTTTTGGAGTACAATCTTTACAGCCCGAAAGTAATGATGGAGTCGGTGAATTTCAGGAAGTTTTACAAAGGATGAAGCAGACATTTTCAGATCCAACTACCTCAAGGAGTGAACAATTGTTAATTTTATTGTGCTGCCCAGGCCAATCGAAGAACTCAAAGCTTTAAGTGATCAAAAAATAAATCAAGTCATGCCATGTCCTGCCAAAAAGATAATGCGTGTACACAAAATTAAGGAAAACGACAAGTCATTCAAAAACAATTGCTTTTGATGACTTTGACACGAACGTACATACGTTTCAATGAAATACACAGCACTCTGAAAATTGGATTTTCTTCATTTGCAAGTCGGCGTCCCAAGCAGACTAAGTTTACCAGCTGAGGAACCCACAACGTTTACGTGTGCGCTTTACATGAAAACGTGAATTTAATTTCACACAGGTAAAAAAATCAATATCTCTATAAATTTTAATATGTTCACTGATAACATTCCTTGTGAAGGAAAGATAACAAATTGCTATCAACGGCGTTGCAAAAATTGTCTAGACTTTTCATTACTAGCGCCGGTTATCCAAGGAGTTCGAGGAAAAATGTATTGAACAGATATCATTTGAACAATGGGTTACTACCGATCGATGTAATCTAGAATCGATTGTGAAATCAGCAGAGGAGTTTGTTCAATTTTTTTTTTTCGCGCAGTTGGAAAATTTAAAACTGCATGATTTTTAATAAAAAACCACATGTTATTTAAAACAACAACAAAATAATTTGCTACAAGGAGAGTATTAAGTTAAATATATGAGATTTTTCTGAAAACTACAGCTTTGTATTGCAAGATGAAGTTCGATCTCATCATAAGAATGTGCAACAAGCGACAATTCATCTTTTTGAAATTTATTACCTATATAAAAATGATTTTCTGTCTGTCTGTCTGTCTGTCTGTCTGTCTGTCTATCTGAACGTTATAGACTCGGACACTACTGAACCGAGTGAAATTTTGTATGGAGGAGTTTTTGGGACCGGGAAAGGTTCTTAAAATAGTAAAAGACCCCTCCCCTCTCTGGAAGGGGGGGGGGGCTCCCATACAAATGAAACACATATTTCCGCATAACTCGAGAACTAATCAGGCAAAGCAAACGCCAAGCAAAGAAAATTTAGCATGTGAGAGTTTTTAGATGCAAGAGATGTTTTTATGGAGGTTTGAGACCCCTCTCCTCTGTGAAAAAGAAGGCTTTCAAACAAATAAAACAGAAGTTTCTGCATAACTCAAGAACTACTCAAGTAAATGGAACCAAATTTGACAAAAAGAGATTTTTGAAGGCAATAAATATTTTGATGGTGGTTTGAGACCCCTTCCCGCTCTAGAAGGGGAGGGGGCTCTCATACAAATGGAACTGAAATTTCTGCATAACCCGATAACTAATAAAGCAAATGGAACCAAATTCAGCATGTGGGGATTCTGTAAGCAAAAAATGTTTATACAGTAGTTCCTCACCCCTCCTCTTTCTCTCTGTTTGAGGGGTTGGGGCGGGGGGCTCCCATAAAAATGAAACACAAGTTTCTGAATAACTCGAGAACTAATCAAGCAAATAAAACCATGTTTGGCAAGTAGAGGTTTTTGAAGGCAATAAATGTTTCTATGATGGTTTGAGACACCTCCGCCTTCTGGAAGAGGGAGGCTCCTTTACAAATGAAACACAAATTTCTGCATAACTCGAGAACTAATCAAGCATATGGAACCAAATTTGGCGTGTCGAGGTTTTCTGAGGCGAGAAATGTTTCTATGGTAGTTTGAGACTCCTCCCCGTCTGGATGAGAGAAGGGACTTCGAAGTTTCTGCATTACTCGAGAACTAATCAAGTAAATGGAACCACATTTGGCAAATGGGCGTTTTTGAAGGCAAGAAATGTTTCTGAATAACTCGAGACTTATCACGTTACTGGAACCAAATTTGGCATGTGGATGTTTTTGAACCCCTTCTTTCTCAAAAGTAGGCTCCCATACAAATGAAACGCACATTTCTGCATAACTTAAGAACTATACAAGCATATGAAACCAAGTTTGGCAGGTGAAGGTTTCTGAAGAAGAGAAATATTTCTATGGTGGTTTGATCTCCCTCCGTCCTCTGGAAGGGGAGACTCTCCTGCAAATGAAACACAATTTTTAGCATAACTCGAGCGCCAATGAAACAAATGAAACCAAATTTGGCATATTGAGGCTTTGGGAGGCAATAAATGTTTCTATTTCAGTTCAAGACCCCACCCCTTTTTGAAAAGGCCCGAGCTCCCATACAAATTAAATACAAATTTCTGCATAACTCAAGAACTAATCCAGCAAATGCAACTACATTTGGCATATGGGTTTTTTTTTTGGAGATAGGATTTCTATGTATATAAAAATGAATCTCTGTCTGTCTGTCTGTCTGACCCTTATAGATTCGGTAAGTTCTGAACCGATCACCGTGAAAATTTGTGTGTAGGGGTTTTTGAGGCTGGGGAAGCTTCTTATGATTGTTTGAAACCCCTTTTCTCTCAGGAAGGGGGGCTCTTCTACAAATGAGACACAAATTTCGGCATAACTCGAGAACTTATCAAGCAAAGAGAATCAAATTTGGCATGTGGGAGGTTTTGACGGCAATGATTGGTGGTTTGAGAAACCTTTCCCCTCTACATAAGAATTATCCAGGTTACTCAAACACAAAACGTGTATTTCTTGGGTGAGAAGCATGTTCTGATATAAGTTTGAACCTCTGCTTAGTCAAGAAAAACTCATTCAAAAGAACAGCCACTGGCACGTTGCCAGTTTTATTAAATTTTTATTCTATTAATTGCAAGCGTAGCAGTGCTGGCACCGGGTTCAGCATTATTAAATTAAAAACATGCAAGTTAAGCATTCATGACAATTTCAGAGCATTTAAGGTATGATTCAGTTACTGTTAATATGATTATCTCTAAATTGATTACCTTTTCACGTGTTGATATACACATGAAAATTCGAAAAATATGTTTCATGTCTGGTAGAACTGCACAACAGTATAAGAACCACTAAAAATTCTCAAGCCTTTGTAAATGCAAATCAAAGTATGAAACTGATAACGAATTTTCTTCGCCATATCCCATAGAAATATCCTTGTGATGTCATTGGCCGTTAAAACGCATGGTCACTAAGGTGTGGGCCATTTAGTATTGGAACAAACCCTTTTGATTCTTACAGCGACTCTAGTGGTCGGATTTGTAAACCATGACATTTTATCTGCTCCCTATAACAATAACAACATCAGAAGTTTTTTGTGCCGTGCAGTTCGAACGTGTTTCAGAGAAATACAAATTGGAACAAAAAAGAAGAAAAATAATTGTGCGCAATCACTTGAAAACCCCTACGCGTTCTGGGCCAAATCTATCTAAAGTGTTGGGGTTTCCCCGAAAAACTGTGTGGCGTGTTTTGAAAAAGTACAGAGAAACTTTGTCGATGGATCACAAGCTTCAATCAAGCGTCGGGCGGGTACAGTCAGCCGTCAACTGCGGAACAAAGTCATCAAGAACATTAAGGCAAACCCCAACATCTCAGACTGCGAATTGGCCAAAAAGTTTCACGCCTCACGCAGTACCGTGCAACGGATTCGTCTCCGGGAAGGCTTCAAGTCATACCGTGCCTGTAGACATTCAAATAGGGATCAAAACCAGCACAATGTGGCCAGAGTGTGGTAAACTGTATGATCAGGTGTTGATAAAATTCAATGGCTGTCTCCGCATGGATGATGACACCTATGTAAATGCCGATTTCAAACAGCTACCTGGACAAAAAAAATTACTTGGCTACGGCTCGGAGAGATGTTCCTACCAAATTCAAGTTTGAGTTTGTAGATCAATTTGCGCGTAAACACATGATTTGGCAAAGCATCTGCAATAGGAAGACCAAGGTTTTCATCACTGATAAAACATTAAATTCAGAGCTGTCATGTTTTGGCCAGATCTTGCAAGCTGTCATCACAGTAAAACAGTGCTACAGTTGTATGAAACCAACAGAATTCAGTTTATACCGAAAGAACTCAACCCACCAAACTGTCCCAGCTCAGAACGATAGAGAGATTTTGGGCTATTATGAAGAAGAAGCTAAATGGCAGTGTCGTCAAAAGCATCAATGAATTGAGAACCAAGTAGAATAAGATTTCCAAAACGATGGATTAGAATAATGTGCGCCGGGTGATGAAACGTATTCTGGGAAAAGTCCGCAAATCTCTTCGAAATCGAGATGATTTTTTTTTTTCACATAAATTCGAACATTTTAGTAAACACAGAATATTATTTTGTTAATGTATATCCGATCGTATTTCGTCGTCTATCACCTTAAATCCCTTCGAGGCCAATGTACCGATTCGAGACATTTTGGCTGCACGCGATCTGGAGTTAATGAAACTCACTTATGTGTTTTTGACTAACATTAGCCTTAGATTGTAGTTTGATTAACTTACTTGTTTAGGTTAACTTTTTGAGGGTCAGTGTGTCAGTGTGTGATATGTGGTGTGTGAAATGTGGTGTGTGTGTGTGTGTGTGTGTGTGTGTGTGTGTGTGTGTGTGTGTGTGTGTGTGTGTGTGTGTGTGTGTGTGTGTGTGTGTGTGTGTGTGTGTGTGTGTGTGTGTGTGTGTGTGTGTGTGTGTGTGTGTGTGTGTGTGTGTGTGTGTGTGTGTGTGTGTGTGTAAGTGTGGTTGTGTGTGTGAGTGAGAGATTCATAAAAAGTCACCTAAAACGAATGAGTTCGAGGGAAGTTATCAAGCCGGCTTCGTTGACAGCCGATCGACAACGGACCAGATCTTCACCGTAAGGCAAATCCTCCAGAAATTCATCGCAAATCCTCCAGAACGCATCACCTATTCATCGACTTCAAGGCGTCATACGACAGTATCGTCCGCACAGAGCTATGGCAAATTATGGACGAAAACGGCTTTCCTGGGAAGCTGACCAAACTCATCCAAGCAACGATGGACGGTGTGCAAAACTGCTTAAGGGTGTCTGGTGAACTATCTAGTTCACTCGAATCTCGTCGGGGACTGTGACAAGGTGACAGACTCTCATGCCTACTATTCAACATCGCGCTGGAAGGTGTAATGCGACGAGCCGGGCTCAACAGCCGGGGTACGATTTCACGAAAGCTGGTCAATTTGTGTGCTTTGCGGACGACATGGACATTATCGTAAGAACATCTGAACCGGTGGCAGAGCTGTACACCCGCCTGAAACACGAAGCAGCAAAGGTCGGACTGGTGGTGAATGCGTCGAAAACAAAGTACATGCTGGTAGGCGGAACCCAACACGACCGGATCCGCCTAGGAAGTAATGCCACGATAGACGGGGATATGTTCGAGGTTGTGGAGGAATTTGTCTACCTGGGATCCTTACTGACGGCTGACAACAATACGAGTCGTGAAATTTGAAGGAGCATCATCAGTGTAAGTCGTACCTACTACGGGCTCTAGAAGAAACTGCGGTCTAAAAAGATTCACCCCCGCACCAAATGCACCATGTACAAAACGCTAATATGGCCGGTGTTCCTCTACGGACACGAGGCATGGACCATGCTCGAGGAGAACCTGCAAGCAGTCGGAGTTTTCGAGCGACGCGAGCTAAGGACGATTTTTGGTGTTGTTCAGGAGAACGGTGTGTGGCGGCGAAGGATGAACCACGAGCTCGCTGCACTCTACGGTGGCGTACTATTGTTGATAATGTCTTATCCTAAATGTGATGTTGAACAAATAAATGTATGTATGTAGGTATGCATATCCGAAATATGCGCAATAGCCTATGTTCCAATTCTAACTGGGCCTCACCTTAGAGCAAGTTTGACCAAAGCACGCGAAAATCCATTTACAAATGAAAAAGGAGCTTTTGACACAGCAGGAGAATATGAAAACATGGCAACAGAACAAACCCTGCTGAATAATAATGCAAAAACAGTTCAAGGAACCGGAAATTTCCATTTTTTGTTGTTTTTTTTTTATCAGAAAACAAAATAAAATAAAAACTACTTACTCAACCTGTGCCAAAAACGATACTGTTTCGTCCAGGGCTTGACCAGGCCCTACGTTGTGAATTATTTCCTTCTGAGACAACGATGACAAACTAAAACAAACGGACTACTTTGACGATGATAATTTATTACCATCGAGAGGCAGTGCCTGCTAGATGGGTACTGATACAACTTATTGCAATTACAAAACACCACTAGAACACCACTAAACTATATCGGGCGCTGTGTCCCTTTTATAGTGGACACAAAGCACGGATAGTATTGTTGCTGCACGCATCATCAACAATAGTATGCATAGATGCGGCGCGCCGGACGGTGATATTCCACGCTGCCCGCTTGAGCTACAATATGATAGCAGCAGGCTGTTTGCATGCTAGCCGCTCTCCAATGGGTGGAAACAATACACGCTCCCAAGGGGACGCGTGTTTGGTGCTGTTTAATAACAGCAAGCACGTCATGTGATGTTTTGGATCGAATAGATACTAAAATATTTTACATTTTCAAGGAAATTATTTAACTCAATAGGAAATAAAACGTATGTTAGTTATTCAATTATGAATAAACAGTTTTTTTTAAAGATGGGAGCGACCCCGGCGGGTTAACATCCATACCTCTCACGTCAAAGTCACGAGTTTGAATCTCATTCAAAACAAACTACGAAAATATCCAAAAGTGACAACGACACAAGATGTAGTAGAATAGAATAAACAAAAAAGTTCGTTAAAGATACGCTGCAGCAAAATAGGTTGATATGTCGAACGTTAAATTCTTGGACCCCTTAGCACTTAAATGCAAAATAAGGGCCACCAACACAAGGAATTACATTTCCCTAATATGATGGTGATACTACTTTCCGATAGGATGCTGAGAGTTTGAATCTTACTCCCCCTCTTTGTTTACAAAATAAGATACGTCTGCTTGAAAAAATACTTGATCATTGGTGCGAAAACATAATGTAGACAGTACAACAAACAATCAATAGTAATCTAGTGATTTACAATTGGCTCACTCCTTAAGAACACTATTGGTCCCAAGTATACCGTACCCTGAAAATTGATTTTCGTTTATATTACGAAATCGAAGGCAGGACTAACAAATCTATTCGTTGTTTTCTGCAACGAAACTGATTTGTACTTTTTAAAAAGCTACCTTCGTATTTAATGCCACACGCGCAACTGTCAAAAGCACTACGCATTTGTTGACAAAGAAAGGACATTCGTTCATTCTACGAAAACAATACAAAGAGCTACAAGTAATTTGTTACCAACGAAAAAGAAACGTCTCTCTGGTGGTTGCATATACGACTGACAGATCTACTTTATCGACGCAAAGTATAATTGAAAAAGAACGCGCAAACAAGACGAGCTGTTCAGCATTTTATTTTTAATGTTTCTGTTCTGAAGAGCTGTTATTGAGCCCGTGGTTGATCTCACTAGGCCATGTTGACTCGTGAGAAGTAACTTGATTATTGTGCATTAGGTTCAAACTCTCGACAGCGCTTTCATTTCTATTTTGAGATAAATTAATGCTTCCCATCGTCCCAGCAGGAACACGAACATTTATAAGTACGACCGAAGAGAAGCAGCGATTGGCTGGTCTTCACGAAATTCATTTTGGGCATTGTACAAAAAAGGTGGGTCTGAGTTCAATCCCAGTCCACGGCGGTTTCACTCAAAACTACTTAATTTCTATATCTATTTCAAAGAACATACGGTATTAGTTAATTTGCCTGGCGCAAGCCGATTGAAGTTTGAAATGTAATACATTGAATAACTAGGTTCAATCATAATCCACGAACACCAAAGTCATTTTGTTTTCAGCTCAAGGTTAAAACAAATCAACAAGAACTGATTTTACAGCTCCCAGACAGTACATCAACAAAGAGCCTGCCTGGTAGGACAATACAAGAATATCAGTCCATAAAGTTTGATTAGTGCAATCAACCATAGACAGCTAGATTAATTTTCCCTTAAAATGGGCAAATTTACAAATACACTTCTAAAACCATGTCAACAACAGCAGGTCTGAAAAAGGCAAAATTAATTTCCTATTTTATTCGCGATCTATCACAGGGTTTTGTTTCATTGCCAGACCGTATCCCACAGGCATGGATCTCAAAAGGCATAAATTTAATTGTTGGTTACTAATTTCACGAAAACCGACATAATCTACAGCACAAAGCGAGATAAAGCTCCGTGTCTGTCTCCAAGCTGGGTCGCGCGCCACTTGATGAAGAATATAAGGCCGTCAAGTTCATTGCCATCGAATCGCGCCGACAGAGACATTAAAATGCAACTTTTCCGACCTACATACAATGTAAGCGGCTTTTTTGGATAGAGTTCATAATTCATTCACAGTATAAAATACAACTCATTCCGAGGCAATAAATTACTAACCTGTCCACCACCATATCTGTCCTGATGGCGGGAATGTTTGAATAAGATGCAAGATGCCTGATAACGATAACTTGCAAGTGTTTGTTTCGTACATCGTTAGAATTGTCAGTTCAGATAGTACCTATTACGATGCATTGTCCAGGAAGAGGAATTTCATTTGAATTACAGACTGCATGGATGATGCAGCTATCTTGCTTCACGGAAAAATTCTATTTTACAAGATTTTCTTCTGCAAACTTATTGTCCAAGCACAAGGATCCGGTTCAGTCACAATTTACACACGAGTGTGTAAATCCATAGTGCTTCCATACTCACCAGTGATGTAAAAGACGTAGGCTGACACCAGCACCACCGCTTCGTACCACATAACTTTTCCATCGCTGAGAACCGTGATCAATCCGATGACGGCTATTCCGTACATCATTGAGTCTCGCGTGACGGGCCACCATCGTAGTTGAACGACCTGGAAAATGGAATAGGCTCTGTTATTTGGTTTATTTATTTGAATATGAAAAGTTGAAATTTTGTATTTGGAAAGGGTAGTTTGGTTAACAAATCATTGATTAGAAAAGGCGAACGAAGTCGCTCAGATTTTGTTGGACTTGAAACTACAAAGTTTGGTTTTAGATATTCAGATGAAATACGTATTTGTCATGGAGAAAACAATAAAATTGTAATTTCATAAATAATAAGCTCTCTTTTTTTGCTGATGATGTATGAAGTCAAAAATCTAGTGGATGATGTGTTGTTTATTTTTAGGTAACTCAAAGGATGCAGTTTTGTTGCATAGGATTGAGGTCTATTTTACGTAGGCCAAATCTCAGCAAGCTCTTTGCGTTTAACTGCCAAAATTATGAAACGTCGTGTTGTTGGTAACGATGTTTTGTTTTGGTTTTGTTCCTAAATATCATTTGCAAAGCAACACTTGATATTGTTCTTTCCTTGTATTCTCCCTTACGCGGGGTAACGATCTGTGATGATGTTGTTTTGAGAAGGAAATAATTTCTCATCACCATGAGGCTCTAGGAGTGGACAGCAATTTTTTTTTGCTAGAACAAAGTTGTTAAGAGAAAGTATTGATAGTTCCGTTAGCTCACGGCAGGCTGTGAAAATTGAATAGAAGTAGTTTGAAATTGAGCGGAGGGCATTGTGAAGTAGTATTTCGCAACAAGGACACAAACTTTTACCAAGCATCCCCATGCGGTGTAGGTCAAGGCCTTGACTGGTGGTGCGTTCGATCATGCCTTGACCTACCCCGCATGGGGATGCTTGTTAAAGTTTGTGTCCCTGTTTCGAAATACTACCTCACAATGCCCTCCGCTCAATTTCAAACTACTTCTATTCAATTTTTCGCAGCCTGCCGTAGCTAACGTGTATTATCAATACTTTCTTCTAACAACTTTGTTCAGCAAAAAAGCTGTCCACTCCTAGAGCCTCATGGTGATGAGAAATTATTTCCTTCTCAAAACAAAGCAACACTGTTAGATTTACAATGGGTTGAACGCCGTTTTGGATACAAGCTTTTGAATTGTATTTCATGCCTAACCAACATAAACCGCTCAACTGAAACTAAAAAAACATCTGACAGGAGGTCCAAATCAATAGATTATTGCACGATGACGTCATCGATGCAGTTTTGACATTTCAGGGAGCTTGTTTACGCGGGCTTAGAATATTTTCGATCAAATCAGTTTGAGTTATTGTGCTCTGAAACTTTTTGCGATTGAGAATTGATTGCCCAAAAACATACGTCAGTGCTTATTTTCACATAAATTTAATAATCGAATAGTAAACAATCCGCAAAAAAGTAATAACATATTACGTTTCTTCGGTATAAACCAGAGACCTGGCAACCCTATCCTATTTACTAGCGTTTGACAGTATGCAACATATCACGAGCCTTAATTGAATAAGATCCGTTTGATGATTGTTACTAAGGGTAGGAACACCAGCATTGCTTACGAACAATGAGCCTTTTGACGTTTGGTTGTTAGAGGTGTTGGCTACAGGAAAATAGCTGTCCGCCAGGCCCCAGGTATAAACATCTTGTAAGCCTTGTAAGCAACCCAAGTAACACACAAAACATCTTTTAACAATGAATAGTAATTGTATGTTTCATAAATGTATTATAAATGTATTGCAAAACATGTCTGACTAACGATTGTGCTATGAATATTTTTTTCCCAGTTGGAAGTTATACTTTAGGATTGTTGTTAAAAAAAATGTTCTGTACGTTTATAAAACATTAACAGGACAAGATTTTATGGGTAGATCTAAATACTGTTGAAATTACATTACACCAATAATATTTTGGAAAACGAGTGCTTTTTTCTCATAGACATGAATTTTCAAAAATCGGAGTAAAGAAACTACAAATCTATCATGCCAAGGACTAGTGTTCAAATCCAACGGTTGGCGTTGTTATATTTTTGTAGTGAAATGATTTTTTTCCTTTTTGTGTTTTATAAGGCTTCATTTTTTGCGCTTTTTACTCCATATTAAAGTACTAAACAAAGTATTATACGTTTACATTGATTACCTGTTTTTGTCATTTAACAGTACTTTCACTTACTCATTACAAGCTGTTTTGCTTGGGAAGCTCTCTGAGATGTCAAACAAATGAGGTTAACACATTCGAAGCCAAGATCTATTAGAGCACGAAACATGCTACCTATTGAATCCTAGAAAGTTTGAGCTATTTAGTAAAATACCTAGAGGGATGAGTCCAAGGGTAAGTCGCTTAGAACATTGTGCCAGCCACGATGTCTCAAACACGGTGAATATGTTTCCTAACAGCGGCACTTTGATTTTCCATCCATACCACATGTGTGGCACACTGAGGCACACTTTTGACAGATAAGCTTATAGAAATACGAAACCAGCAACCTTGCCAATATGCATTGCCTGGTTGCCAGGCTCAGCAGAACATAACAATTTGGGCTGTCAACACATCGGCACCTTCGGCACATTACGAGAACTCCCAGAACATTGCAATGCTTGTTGACACACTCAAAAAAAATAGCACAGGAGAAAATTGTGCTGAGCGATCCACCCCTTGGGTGAATCGCTTAGAACAGTGTGCCAGGCACGCCGTAATAGAAAATCTTATTGTACGTTCGCACTACTGCTTATATTACGTGATATAGAGTATCTTGATATCAACAGCTATACATCTAGTTTTCACTGGAAATAATGTCCTTGTCATTTGATATCAAGATACTCTATATTACGTAATATAAGCTGTAGTGTGAACGTACTATTACCGGAACATGTGTGGCACTTTTATGGCACACTTTTGACAGTTGTAATTTTCTAAGATATAACCTGGCAGCCCTTGGAAAATTGACGTTGCCATTTTGTGGTGTTCTTTAGCAGGAAACCCAGACATAAATTCCGGTTTGTTAGTGGAGAAGTGATGTGCCTCCTGGATCTCGCCAATATTATGTGTAAAAAAAGGATGAATTCCACAACCGTCACATCCATCATCATTGTGGTTCAACGGAGATGCTGAACAGCACTCACGTGTACTGAACGTGAAAATTATGCTGCCTTTTGATTTAAAAAGACTGTATTTAAGATTATGTCATGACTTTGTCTCACAATCACTTTCTATTACCAGAGATATTAAAAAGTCAGCATTTGGTGCTTTTTAGAAAAGTCTGAAAACATTAAAATTCTTTTTTTTTCTAGGGTTTGTGGAAAGTTCCGGGTGGAGGCGTTATACCCATTTGCTAATTGCATGGACAAAGATCAAAGTTTGCATTTTCGATGGACGAGAAAGGCGCAGCTCGTAAGCCTCAGCAATGCTGACAGAGGAACATCTTTGGAGACTACAAATCAGAAGAGAGTTGCGTCGCGTTCACAGTTTTAGGATAGAATTCTCGCACTTACTTCCAGCGATTAGCTTCTTGAGCTCCATTTGTTATTCAAGCATCACTAAAAGTTGCTGTCTCAACACAATAGTATTAAAATGCAATTTTCACAACAAAAACCTTGGCTGAGACCCAAATCGCCTGTACGAATTTGGCAAAGCAAAACGAAACAATCGCCTGGTTGCCAGGCGTATCCAAACCATAAATACTGAACTGTCAAGTTACCGTGGCACACATAGGCAAATATTGGCACCACGATTGATACACCATGGTTCATCGTAACGTATAGAGGCACACTAAAACAAAACGACACAAGCGATTTTGTGCTTAGCAACTCAGCCCTTCACAGAAAGAAATCTTGTAGTAAAAACTACCATTTTACCCGACTACGCCTATCTTTAAAACTACCATGAAATTTCATTCATATTTACTACGTTTATGGTAAAACCTTCAACGTTTGTGGTATATTTGACAGACCTCATATTGATATCAACCGCACCATAGTTGATCTAATCACAGGCATGGTAAAATCAAACGCATTTATAGTCAGCTGAAAATTGTTGGTGATTGCGCTTAATTTAACCCTCGAAATGGTAGTTTCTACTGCGACTTTTTTTTGCGTATTGGGAATACCCCTACAATTCGTCTACAAGAAGTCTGCACATTGCAGACAAAACACACGTATCTGTCAAGATAAGCAATAAAGGTAGTTGGAATTAAATGGAAAAAACTAATTTTTCTTCTCATGTCTAGTTATGCTACATATTGTCATTCTTTGTTATTTGGTATAAGGATGTCGAAGGGATCATCTTACGTTATACAACATGCACTTTGCTTCGAAGTGTTATACGTAAAAGCTACATTTCTTTAACCATCATAAAAGAAAAACTCGAGCAATGATCGTAAATTTGTTTAAACATAGTATAAGACTACAGGTAAAATATATTTCTACTTATGAGCTCCATTGAAAATAATGTTCCATTAATTCTCTTGCGCTCGTCGAGTAAATCTTTATTTCTTTTAATTTAATTAATAATTTCAGCACGCCTTGTGATACAATTTTTTTCAAATTCCTTTGGTTTTCAGAGCAAGAAGCAGCATGACAATTCAATGCTTGTAATGCTCAATTTGTTGTTCTGCATTTCAGCTTAAAATTTTCATTAAAATTCCATTCCTGATCTAAAACTATTATTCCATAACAGACCGGCATGTCATTATAAACAGTATAGGATTGAATTAAAATATACGTGTTCAGTTGTATTATGATAATAAATTGCATTTATTTCAGAAATCATCGAACCAGGCTCTTCGATCACTAAAACTGCTTCCCTCAACCTATTGAATAGTCTTTTGATCAGCCAAGAAATAAAACAAATCAATTTTTTTTATTGAAATTTTATCTTTGTTGAAAGGACTTTTCTACTCCGCGTTTACAGGACTATTAAGATATTAAAAGATATCTAGTTTTTATTTTGCAGCAACAATCCAGCAGATGTCAGATATATTTCGTAAATACATATATTATATTATATTACGGGCATTAGAAACATACATTCAATAACAAAGGGTAAGGGGGGAATACAGGGTGCCTGGCGAAGTGTAGGCTGGATGAGGGGTTCGTGGTTATCTGGTCCAAGTTATGAATGACAATTATGCCTTCCATGATAGAAATCGAGATCAGCGAAGGTCCAATAATCTTCCGACAGCCTACCGTGAGTTTTCTAATCCTATTTTAAACAAACCACCAGACGGAAATCCTAATGTGTATTGCTTACTGTTCATTTCCTGCAATAAGAGCGTTTCGTAAGAAGGAGCCACTCCCCCTTTATACACCGAAATAGTGAGGATTACAGGAAAGTACAGTTTGATCTTGCCATTAAAAGGAACTATACGCCAAGGCAAGTCCTGCACTGGTGGTGGCTTCCTATCACATCACATCACTTCATTTTTTACATAAAACACGTACAGGGGCAAGTTAAAACGGTTTTCTTAAAGTTGGACGTTGAACCTCTCTTAAGAAATAATTCTTCTACATCACTCAGATGGTTTTACAACCAACGATTTGTGGCAGTTTCTATTATCATGGAGAATATATACTTATTACATTCTACTGAATCATTTGTTCTGTATATTGTAACGACCCCGTACAGTAAAAGAAGTTGAAAAATATTTATAAATATAAACTACTAGCTGACCCGGCAGACGTTGTCCTGCTGACAATTAAACTACTTATTGGAAAATTGGAGAAGGCATTAGCTCGAATCGCAAGCCTATGGTTGTTAGATGGCATTCGATCTGGAGTAGTCTTGAACACTTGAATCAATCCATTGGGCTTCAGGGTGGAATAATGTTGATGAGTAAATCTCCCTTCAAATAAATCTGTAGAAATTTATGGTCTGCGTCCGTCGGTGGCAACATTTAATTCGCTTTTTGGTAATTTCGACCTGTAAAGTAGACGCTTTCACAATTTCATAATTCACTAATTTTTAAACTCTTAAGTTTCAGTGTCCAAGAAAACTTTTAAATATTATTATGTGTGTTGTGCAAAACGAAGTCATTTGAAATCAACCATTATAACTGTGGATGTTCTGCAGAAAATGTTCAGAAGCACTTCCTGATCCAGACACCAATGAGCGCAAAGGCTCTGGTTTTTTATTTGGGAGCATCAATGCATTACAATGATAACAAACTACACTCATTGATCCAATCACGACTAATATATTCGCATTGTCATAAACCAAAGGCAGCACTTTGAAGATTTTTTGGAATGGAGGCTTGCCTTCGTAATCGATTTATAATGTTATGTTGGGCACGATTGTTACCAGATCTTTCTGATACTTGCCGATTACGCTTTTTTCTAACTCTATCATTCGAGCCCGTGAAATCCGTTTTCAATGCAATTCAGTTTGAGTTTCACGCTGATCGTCGTTTTGTCTCATTCGAGAATTTGCTGAGCTAGCAGTCGACCGATATTATTCTGTCTAGGCATTTTACAACAATACTAATTAAAATTAACTGTCGCAATCGCAACTTAATTAGTGTCTTTTTAATTTCTAGTAATATCGTCGTTTTCACCTTCGTGATGCACTATTAATCACACGGCGAACGATCCTAATGTTACCAAAAACGTAATCACACATCTGTCAGTTCAACACAGAAGGCATACACTTATACTTTCACTTTCCATTGACCTTAATTCCAATTCTTGACGAACAATAGAATAGGTCCTATCAAAATTTGTAAAGATACACTTCTGAGCCATTTTTCTCGGAAGCCATAGGCTACACACGCAAATCTATAGCATCATCGTGTAGAGAAACTTTTTCCTACATGATTATGATGTTGGTTTGCGTGGCTGGCCTATGGCTTAAAAAAAATGGCTCTGAAATATTTGTTTACAAATGTTGATAGGCCCTTTACTATTGCTGATCGCTGCGAGACTTCACCCATACAAACGTTCCAGTTTATACGTGCATCTACATCTACACGCAATAAATCGTTTACACTGAGGTTAATTTATACACAGGAATGAGTGCGATGAAAAAAAAACTACTTAAAAACCGAATAAATTCATGAATTCGCGAATAAAACCTGTAATTTACAAAAACTTCGTGAAAATCGAGAAAAGTTAGGTTTGAGACGCGTTTTTGATCAAATTTAAGCGAACGGTATCTACTTGCGTGAATAACGCAAACCGCGTGTTTTTTCTGCAAATCACGTCAAATTCCGACAACCCCTTAAAAAATTGCAAAATAAGCAACTCTAGTGTATTATAATTTTTTGTACATCTTTTCAAACGGCCCTAAGTAACAATCAGTGATTCTCTTCTCTATCGTTCTTTTTTTTTATTACGAAGCCATTATAATAGTTTCCAACGGTTCCTCCTTACAAATCGAAAGATGGTCTTTCTGTCCAGCTTATTATGATATTCCCATACAAAATCACAATTTGGTTTTTATGATTTTTTTTACATTTTCCAGTATTTTTTTTCTATTTTTTTCTTATAAACCTGGTGGACGAATCAAACAAAAAAAATCAAGTAAATCCGTCGTGTAGTTCGTGAGTTATGCTGTCACGAACGGACAGCATTTCATTTATATATATTTATATATATATATATATATATATATATATATATATATATATATATATATATATATATTTTTTTTTTTTACGAATTCATTTATTTGTACAGGCTCAATCGAATCAACTTTACAGAGCCAAGCTTTCATGTTTATATACATCAGTTATCTTAGAACTAAGGTTAAGGGGATAGAACCGATTACTCGCGGTCGTCTCGAGGTTAATAGGAATAACAATTTTAAGGATGGGAAAATTGGGGTGGAAATTTTGAGCAAAGCATAAGGAACAATGGTTTTCTTATATCTAGAACTTCAAATTACATTTTTTAATTGGATAACTCACTCACACACACACACACACACACACACACACACACACACACACACAACCACACTCACACACTGGCGCACACATTCCTCACAAATTTAACCTAAACAAGTTAGTTAATCAAACTACAATCTAAGGTTAATGTTAGTCAAAAACACATAAATGAGTTTCATAAACTCCAGATCGGCGCAGCCAAAATATCTCGAATCGGTACATTGGGCTGTCTACCTCGAGCCCGAAGGGAATCATACAGCCCAGATCTGACTCCACGATGCTCAGCACAAAACCAAATAACGTGATCTGCGTCCTGGTAACCTTGTCCGCATTCACAGAGATTGCTGTCTCCCAGCCCAACACGGAACAAATGAGCGTTTAAAGAATAATGATTGGACATGAGGCGAGACATCACACGAATGAAGTCTCGACCCACATCTAATCCCCTGAACCAACATTTTTAGACACCTTTGGAGTGATAGAATGTAGCCATCGCCCCAAGTCTCCTCTACTCCATTTATACTGCCAGCTATCGAGTGATATCTGACGAAAAATATGGAAAAATTCGTTGAAGGCGATTTGTCGATCATAAATATCGCCTTCCATAGCGCCCACTCTTGCAAGCGAGTCCGCTTTCTCATTGTCAGGAATCGAACAATGAGAAGGGACCCACACAAAGGTGATAATAAAGAACGTGAAGATAAAGCACTTAGAAGACCTCGTATTTTCATAAGAAAATAGGAGGTGTGCTTTACCGGTCTCAAGGAGCGAATAGCCTCTATAGAACTAAGACTATCCGTGAAAATGAAGTATTGATCCGGTGTAAAAGAGGCAACAGTTTCTAAAGAAAAATAAATTGCTGCCAATTCCGCGACAAAAACAGAACAAGGTGCTTGAAGTTTACGAGCGACGCTATAATTTTCATTGAATACACCAAAGCCAGCGGAGTCTTCTATCAAAGACCCGTCTGTGAAAAACGTTTTGGTGGAATCAACTAGGCCAAACTTTGCAGCAATATCACCGGAGCAATCATAGGACGATGATGCTCTGGGATTCCATGAAGCTCCTGTTTCATGGATAAATCAAAATGAACCGAATTTCCGAAGTCGGAGAAGCAAACACAATTGGGAATATTAAGCGAAGGGCTGACATCCTGTGTTATGTACAAATGATACAAGCTCATGAAGCGGGTTTGAGGATTCAACTCTAGGAGCTTCTCAAAATTTTCGATCACCTGGGGGTTCATAACTTCACACCTGGTGAGGAGCCGGAGAGATAACTCTGTAAACCGATCTGAGAGTGGCAACATGCCAGCCAGCACTTCAAGACTCATGGTGTGAGTCGAGTGCATGCAACCTAACGCGATACGAAGACACCGATACTGAATACGTTCCAGTTTAATGATGTGCGACCGAGCCGCTGACTGAAAACAAAAACTACCGTATTCCATAACCGACAAAACCGTTGTCCGGTACAACGTTAGAAGATCTTGCGGATGCGCTCCCACCAGGTCCCGGTAATTGTGCAGAAAAATTGACCTTTGCTGGCATTTTCGCTTCAGGTACTCAATGTGAGATCTCCAGGTGCACTTTGAATCGAACCAGACCCCAAGATATTTAAATGACATGGAATGAGTTATCGGTGTACCCAAAATTTGAAGTCTATATATATAGATTGAAATCAGCAATCCACGTGAACTAATAGCACAGAGAACAGACGTTCATCTCCGGCCTGCTACTTGTGTAAAACTTCAAACCGACATTTCAAATGTATGTCGTTATGCTCGTGGTAGGTGGCGCAGCAGTTGTGCGGTAACTGTCATGTAAATGTTTATCAATAATAAGCCTACCACATAACATGAAAAGTTTTGTTTGTTTTTCCCTACAATTGCTTCTCATAGCGGCTGCAACTTTTACACAGGTTTTTCAAGAAAAGGTATATGGACATCAATGTCTGTTCTCTTTGCTAATAGGTGGGGGTTGTAAGTTTGTGTAACTCCCATGAAACGTACAAATTTTTGAAAATGTATATGGATGATTTCCCACGCGGAAAGAGCAGGGGTCTGCAACCGCTTTGAAGCTCTCCACGGGTGGTTTATATACAGCCACTCTCGGTAAATTCATCCTGGTAAGGCTTTATTTAATCAAATGCAATTGAAGACACGTACATTCGTTCGTACATAAAAATGTTTAATGAAGTGGATATAGTCTAAATAAATTATAGATTTCAACAATGTGTTCGGAGAAAAGTCTGATGAATTATTCAAGTTTGGTCGAATATCTACCTACTCTGGTCGATGTTCGCTACGGAATGATTCCATAATTTTGGCAGGTATTGTAACTCTTTATTTAAATAATTCCACACTAACAACAGCAGCTGGATAGTCATGAAGAAAATGGATATAGCATGAGACTCAGGAAGTACCAGCGCATCGGTTCTAAATAACGTAACTCACACGAACACACCCTCAAATATTCTGTCAGCGAATCAAAACAAAGATTCTAGTCCTAGAGGGTTTGAACTGTTTAGTGGAATACCTGTAACTAGAAATTAGAAGAAAAATTTGTATTTTCCATTTAATTCCAACTACCTTTGCTTATCTTGACAGATACGCGTATTTCGTCTACAATGTGCAGACTTCTGCACGAGACTTCTGTACGAGACACTGAAGTCTGTACATTGTAGACGAAATACGCGTATCTGTCAAGATAAACAAAGATAGATTAAATTGAAAATACTCATTTTTCTTCTAATTACTAGTTAAAGATTCTAGTACCGAAAAGCACAAGAATGCATTGCAAGGTGCAAGCTGCAAGGTGTTCTTCGGACCAAGGGGTTCTACAGCAATGAACCAATTATAATTCGCTAGTTTCATATTGTTTGTTGCTAATTGGTTATGCTATAAATGATTTGTTTAAGTTAAAATCATAACAAAACTTCTAACAGATGGTAAGAAGTGCACCGTTAATTATGAGTATACCTTTGAGGTTCTGTATTAAAAAGACTATGACTTATTCTGACAACTGTTTAGTGTCAATGTGTTACTTGCCTTGTAAACAAACGAAAACCTTCTTTAAAAGTTAAAGTTTTACTTCAAGCGAAACAATCCGAGGTCTTACGGAAGAAAAGCGAAAATCGAACCAAGTACTGCACTGAAAAAGGATTGTCGCTAAGAAAATTAGCAAAAGAAGAAGGTGTTGGTGTCTGGGCGGTCAAAAGTGCGATCAACCGGTTTGTTATGCATAACATAATGAAGGACTTACCCGGCCGTGGTAGAAAAACAGGTGCGTCAAACCCAACTTTGGACAAACAAATTTGCAAAGGTTTTATAGGAAAAAAAGAAGGTATCCATCAGAGATTGCGCAAAAAATTGAAGAACGACGATTGGGATGGTCCAGCGCGCAAAAATGCAAAATTCCCTGAAGACGTACCGGAAACAAAAATGTCCGAAACGCATCCAAATTCAGGCAGATTCCGTGAAAACTCGGGATCGGAAGCTGTACGACGAATTTTTGAGCAAAAATGGCGTGTGCATTATCATGGATGGCGCGACGTACGTCAAATTGTACTACAGGGCAATTACACGGGCACCGTTTTACACCGTGAAGCGTGGAACGGATATCTCAAATTCAGAAAAATCGAATTTTTACGAAAAATTTGGAAAAAAAAGGTGTTGGTTTGGCCAGCAATTTGCCAGTGCGGTATGAAATCGACACCTTCTTTTCACTGCCGCAAATTTGAACGCCAAAATGAACCGGAAGGAATGCCTGCAGAAACGAATTCTGACTGTTTTGGCCTGATTTGGCATCCTGCAACTATGCCGCGTGCCACCTTGGACTGATATGAAGCGAACAATGTGGTAACAGATAACAAAGGCGATGAATCCTCCAAATTGTCCGCAAATAAGGCCCATTGAGAAATTTTGGGCTTTGATGAAAGGAAAGCTGCGGAAGAAGGTTTGAGGGGCAGATGACATCATCAAATTAAAAAAAAGACTGGGTAAACGTATGCAAAACCATCGACGGAACGGTTGTGCAAAACCTCATTAGGAACATCAAGAAGAAGGTGCGAGAGTTGACCAGATGTACGAAAAATTAAATGAATACTGATGTTATGGGCTTTTTTGATGGTCTAAGTATAAACAATGCAAATGAATTTGTGTTGCAAAATAAATAAAACATATTTGAATACAGCAATTTTTAGGTGTGCTCATAATTAACGATACGGCCCTTATGTATTTAGTCATCTTCATTCAAACTTGAAATGCTAATTTATACCTTGATAAATCTAGAGGTGAGACAGGTCTCCTTTGAGTAACTTTAATACAACGAGTAATTCGTTTACCTGAAAATTGGAGTTTAACGATTTTTCTCTGCTGTTAATTTTGTTGTTGTCTTTATTCTTGTTGATGAACAATATTTTTCAAAGTACGTTCCTGAACTTTTCGGTCTTAAATGAAGAAATATTGCGAAAGAATCTGTACCGGAGCTTTGTATGGAAAAATACTTTCAGCGCCTGAAAAATTCCATTGATGATGATTTATTGGGATGGAATTGCTTCACAAAAATTTTGTTAAACCGGACGACTGGTGATGAAAGAAGGAAGTGAATCAAATTGCAACCAAAATTCCAGCATGGATTAAAGACAATCAATGAGGACATCCGAATGGATGCATATACGAAGTTAAAAACGCAAGGGACTGCGAGAACAAATGGACAAAGAGGTGGTAGCCATTATCGAAAAATGTGGCTCGCTAAGTTGGAAAATAAATATCATATGTGCAAAAGTGAAGCAGAGGCAACGACTAAAAGCGTACAAAGTGAAAAAAGTGCCCAACCGTGATGACAAGCAAAATCAATGCTGCAAAAAGTCATGCTAAGGAGCATTACATCAATGTTTTGCAAATATTTTCTTCTATCATAATGGACGACGAAACATACTTACTCGATGACTTTAAACAGCATTCGGGTCTGGCTTTTGACACCGCAATGCAAAGCAACGCCGGTGCCGACCATTTCCTGACAAAAAAGGTGTCCATATTCCCGAAGAAGTATTTGATTTGGCTGGCCGAAAATGGCTGTCGAAAATCTATCGTCTCTACCGGCACTGTCAATAAGGATGTGTACGAGAAAGAATGTATGCAAACGCGGTTGCTACCGTTTATCAAAAGCAACGACTCTGTTTTGGCTCTGTTTTGGCCTTTTGTCACTATGCGAAAACTGTCCTGGAGTGGTATAACGTACAACAGACCAAATATGTGCCAACAAACAGCCAATCTACGAAACTGTCCAGAACTACGCGCACTTGAGAAGTACTGGACTCTAGTTAGGCGAAAACTCTTCGAAACTAAGAAGAAAGCAAATGGTACCGATGAAAATCAAAAGAAGATGGAGAATCGTCACGGCGGGCGCATCTGAGAATACCGTACGGAACCTGATGGCGAACCCTAGGGTTTGAAGTAATTGGCTTCGCAGATGATATAGTCAAAATAGTACGCGGTATATATGACTTTCCGATTACTAACAGAATGCAAAGTGCTTTAAATTACGTCTAATCGTAGTGTGATAGGGAAGGCTTGAACATAAATTCTTCTAAAACTACTATTGGGCCATTTACACGAAAGAGAAAATATTTGTTTGAAAACTTAACGCACTTGGAATTTTCAAAGAGTATTCCTTTACAGTAAACTAAACTGGAACTTTCATTTAGAGCAGACAACCAACAGAGCGATAAATGTTCTATGGATAGCTTCAAAAAAATATTTGGTAAGCAATGGAGACTGCAGCCAAAAATGATCCATTGGATTTATTCGCACACTGTGAAACCCAAGATAAGCTATGCTGCATTGGTCTGGTGGTCAAAAACTAAAGAAACTGTTGTACAGATAAGGTTAGAAAACCTTAAAAGTCTATCAACTAGTGCAATTACTGGTGCAATGAGAAGAACACCAAGAAAGGCACTGGAAGCATTTCTTTTCATGCTAGGACATCTTAGCATTCTAAAAATTGTTAGATTTAATCCTTTAGCTATGAACAACGAAGATTGGATGGAACAAAAATACAACTTTGACTGTTCGTATCAAGTTATTGATCCTGGACGTGATTCGTGGGAAAGAGGTGGTACAAACTTCCGTCAAGGATCGATTGTATTCTATACAGATGGATCAAAAATGAACAATCCAGTGGGAGCAGGTGTAACTGGCCCAGCGATTAACATGTCAATTTCAATGGGTAAGTGGTCAACTGTATTCTAAGCTGAAATTCAAGCAATTCTGGAATGTTCTGTTATATGCTTACTCAGATATTCATATATATGCATTATGTCGGACAGTCAAGCAGCTCTAAATGCTTTAACAACATGCAATTCCAAGCATGTTTGGGAATGTGTTCAATAACTCCAAAAGTTGTCTTGTAGAAATCAAGTCAATTTGTACTAGGTTCCTTGCCGTTGTGGAATTTATGGAAACGAGAAAGCTGATGAACTAGCAAGACTCGGATCATCTCATCAGACCTGAACATGCCTGGGGATGCTTGAAAGTGGAGGCAACCTGGAACAACACTTGCATAGCTAGGCAATGAATGCGGTTCATAACTCCAAACATTTCAATGGCTCGCAAATTACTAACCAAAAAAGATTTAAACTTAAGGACAGGCCTTATAACTCGTCACTGTCCGAGCCGATATCACTTGAAGCTGATAGGAAAACTTCAAGATTGTTCATGTCGATTTTGAGACATGGATAAAGAAGATTCGGAACACTTGTTATGCCACTGCCCAGCAATCTCCAACAAAAGATTTAAGTTCTTCAGCAAAGGGCTACTAGAACTCTCTGAAATCTGGAAAACAAACCCCAGTACGGTAGTGCACTTTATTCGTTGTGTTAAACCGCCCTGGGACAACGCTTTAAGTCAAACATTGGCGATTACTTCTAGCAATTGTGATACGTCTTGCTGACAATATCTAAAGCAAAAAAGGGGGGATATATCACAATAGATCTAAAAATTGGTCACAGTGATGACAAAAAAACCTGATGACGGGTAAGCCACAAAAAGTTCGAGAATTTTACTGAAAGAAGTATAACATGTAGATAAAACTCTATTATAAACATTCGGTTTTGTTGAATGTAAGTTTTTTTTTGCAGCTATTATTATGGTGTCCGAAATTTTACGTGGACAGGCTGTAGCATAGAGAAACTTTTGAAAATTTGAGAAAGAATTCTAGTAATCAGCCCCCTATTTCAAGACAGAGAATTGAATTATTCGTTTTTATTTACAAACAATGGAAAGTCAGTTTAATAAAGTACACGTGATCGAGTCTCAATAATAAATTAGTTGAAAAAAGGGAGGTCATAAGTTATTGACTTGAAAAAAAAAATGACTAAAACATTTACCTGCACTTATTAATTCAGACAAAGCACAAAAAAATGAAAAAAGTGCCACTAAATTATTAAGGCCTTTGCCAACAAATAATGTGTGATCAGCATTAAAAAATTAGGAATGAGCAATAAAAGATGAGAAAAGATCTTCGGATAATCTAATTGAGAGCGGTAAATCTGTCAAATAAAGCAACAGCTATTAGTATATGTGCAATTAAATATGACTTAATTTCCGCCAAATGATGTAATTTGAGCACTAAACTGCTCGCATATGTCTTTGAATTTTATTGGATTTTCCCATAAAAATAGTAAAACGAGCAATAAATAACTGAATAACCACAATAAAAAAAACTCAAATGTCCTGAGTAGTAGTAGTACAGCAACGCATCTTTAAATTAAAAAATAATTTGATATCGTGAAAACTTTCCCATTAAATAATCAAAAACAACATTTAAGAACTGAATAGGTTCCAGAGAGCAGAAAACAAATTCATGCTAAAATTGGAAATGAGCCATAAAAAGTTATGATGTGTTTCAGGACAACTTAAAAATTTCCATATGGAAGTGATTAAATGAGCAATGAATATTCAATAATGTGCATAAGACAATGATATTTTTTTAAATGGACTAATGAACGTATACATTCCAAATACATTCCAATTTTAGCATGAATTTGTTTTCTGCTCTCTGGAACCTATTCAGTTCTTAAATGTTGTTTTTGATTATTTAATGGGAAAGTTTTCACGATATCAAATTATTTTTTAATTTAAAGATGCGTTGCTGTACTACTACTACTCAGGACATTTGAGTTTTTTTATTGTGGTTATTCAGTTATTTATTGCTCGTTTTACTATTTTTATGGGAAAATCCAATAAAATTCAAAGACATATGCGAGCAGTTTAGTGCTCAAATTACATCATTTGGCGGAAATTAAGTCATATTTAATTGCACATATACTAATAGCTGTTGCTTTATTTGACAGATTTACCGCTCGCAATTAGATTATCCGAAGATCTTTTCTCATCTTTTATTGCTCATTCCTAATTTTTTAATGCTGATCACACATTATTTGTTGGCACAGACCTTAATAATTTAGTGGCACTTTTTTCATTTTTTATTGCTCAAATCTTTCTTTTAATTGATGATTAATTATGCTGCCAAAAAAATAGTCACCATAAATTAGAACGTGTTTATTTTGCATCATTATTTGATAAAATACGAGGGGGAAGGTGGGAGTATTGCCATGTTATTTTTACACTCAAAAAGTTTGTGTAAGCATCATATCACCTAAATATACACCGTGCCCAATATATTCTCATACACTTTTTCCTTGCATTGATGTCGTGCAACTACTCAACATGCTTCACGTATGTGTTGGTGTAGTTTTGCACTATGTTTATACAAATGCTTTTAGGTTATGCCCGATTGTTTTCATTCGGTGTTTATCTTTAACCAGCGATGAAGGAGTTTCGTGCTGTGATGATAAAAAAGTTTTTGAAAGGTGACCGCCCGGGCGCTATTTTTGAAAATTTGAAAAACCTCGGAGTAAAGCTGGATTTTGAGTACCGAACCATCCGAAGGTACCGTGACAGTTGTTAAAATGTTCAGGGAACAGATTAGACGAAAATCACATCGCTCTGTGCTTAGAATGGCCGCAGATCTGAATGTTTCGAGATCGCCAATGCACAATATACTGCAAAATTCATGCAAGCTTTCAAGAAACGTGGGGTTCACGGAGTTTCGGAACTGCTTTTGTCGCAGCACGTTGGGAAAGAATTCGTCTTGCAACAATCCCACAATGTCCAGAACGACATATTGTGGGCTCTCTCTTCGAGAACTGTTCCAGAGAGTGATATAAATATTCCACGGTTCCCAAGTGGCGCATCAGTGATGGTTTGGGGAGGAATTTGCAAGTGAGGCAAATTACCACAGGTTTTCATCGAAAAAGGCGTTAAAGTGAATGCCGTATATTGTAAAACGGAAGTTCTGGAGATACTTGTGAAGCCATATGTACAAGAGGTGTTTGGAGATGATCACTACGTGTTTCAGCAGGACGGAGCGCCATCGCCTACTGCATATCTCGTTCAGGGTTGGTTCCGAGAAAATTTGACCGACTTTTTGGACAATAATGAAGGGCCGCCCAGTTCACCAGATCTGAATCCCTTGGATTATTTCGTATGGTCATACATGCTGGCGAAGGTAAATGACCACAGGGCGTCTAATATGAATTTATTCAAAACCGTAATCAAACGAATTTGGGACGAAATGCCGATGGAAGTCGTATGTACCTGAATACCAACTGTGATGATTTCGAAAAACGGAGATGGTCAAGAAGGTTAAAGGCGGTGTTATTCCATAACATATGCTGTAGTTGATCAGTATTATATTGCAATATAATGGGTAAAGTTATCAATAAAATCTGGATTATCGATTTGAAATAAATAGAGTTTTATTTTGTATGAGAATATATTGTACACGGTGTAATATCAATAATGTCATAATCTGATTAAGAAGGTAAGACTTTTGAAAGAATTGTTGAAATTGTTTCCAACTGTGTGAACGTTCTAGTGGATGAAAATCAGATGTTCTTGGGGTTTACTGGACTTCAACCACGACAAACCAAGATTTAAAAAAAAAAACAAAAAATACAACTTAAAGTTCGACTCACCTGTCCACCGAATAATCCACAGACGGCTGGTACGGCCAAGATATTGAAGACAGCCGATCCAACAACAGCTCCTACTCCAATGTCACCTTTCGTCACAAAGGTTCCCACGCAGTTGATGAACAGCTCCGGACTCGAAGAGGCAGCTGCCATAAACGTTGCACCCGCTATGTCTTCCTTCACCTGAAGTTCTGAAAATTATCGGTTCAATCTTTCGTTGCCTTAACATGGTTAAATCAATTTCGAGTGATCATACTTTTACACATCAGTTCAATCGCCGGAACGAAATAATCATCACAGACAATTGCTAGCAACCAGAAGCAGTAGCACGCGATCAACAAGTGCACCGTGATCCAGCCGTGTTTGCGATCTTGGCGGGTAAATCCATCGGACGGAAATTCAAATATTGCCGCAGGAGTACAGTTTCGAACGGGAAGTTTGGTTGATTCCGTAGTAGTGACCGGAGGGAATTCGGTGAAATTTTCCGGATCTACACCAATCGGTGGAAATAATTCCACCTGCTCCTGTAATGTCTGTAGCAGATGACGTCGAGGACGTGATTTCGATACGGCTACGTTTTCGCCATCGGATGGTCCGAAATATGAGTTCAGCACAGAAATCGAACCTAAGCTCAATACAAATAACACCCTTAGCACGAATGCGATTTTCACTCTGCGACTCTTGATTCCACAAAACGTCCCAGGTTTTACCATCTCCAGGAGAAAAGAAAAATCTTCACGGAAATCACTACTAACAACTCTCACGGACACACTAGACACTCGGAGTTTTGTTTTGGGACACGAGACCGGCCTACCACGATTCCAGCTTAAAAGAAACTTAATTTCCACAGTCTCCCGGGCTTTTATAGTATCTCTCCGTTCATATACCAATGAAGAACGGTCCTACATCCTGAATGTGTTATAATGGTATTTGTCCCACACCACAACCTACCTGCAGATGCACTTTATCTCGAAAGAAGCAATCTTGACACGAGTAGCCGTAAATAACTATGCATGATGAGGAGCGCCTACGCAGCGCTTGATCCAGAAGAGCACGCTGGAGATAACAAAGCAAGCCACAGATCATCAATCCATTACTAACTGCCACAGTTCTTGTCAAAACATTTACTTTTCACTATTTCAACAAATTAAATCATTCAACGCACATCCTATTGGTCGCGCTACATGCAGCCCAATTGAATTTTTCCCCTAAGTCCTCCGGGAGGAATCAAAACAACTCGAAATTATTCCATTTCTGAGTTGTGAAGACAATGAACTTGGTCGTGCCATTTCATTTGTTCATCCCAACCGAGGCAAACGGAGCCAGGTCCGTAAACAGAAGCTGATAATCCCTGTCCGTCGGTTTGTTGTTTCATTTGTCCGACTACACGCCTGCAACTGGAAAACAGACATGTCAAATTCCTGGTTCTACCGTATGTGACACATGGCAATACAGACCTACTACACAGTTACGAGTAATACTCATCAGCATGGGTTCAAGTTCCTGGAGTGTATAAATCCCCTTGATAAACTCAGGAAGCATCGTGCATGAGCAAGGTGAGTAACAACTTGCAGATGCTGTCGCGCTGATCTGCAAACAATTAGTGGGTGATAAGGTCAGCCGTCTTCGGTTATTTACAATCTAGTAGTCCGAGTGGGTGACAGTCAGCTGATCCGATGAACGCGGTTGTTTGGGCGACACTATTCCCTTCTGAAACTTGACGGACTACTCATGGCTATCGTATACCGGATTTCGAAACAAATGATGATATAATACTTTCTATAGCTATAAAGTTTCACTATAACTTGTACGGTTTCCTCAGAAAGGCAAACCTATTTTTGTATACAACAAAAGGGGCGCAGAAAACGGAACGGTTGAATGTGTGATAATAAATTTGCCATCTCCGCATAGTGTTCTCTTGACCTACGTGTTCATTCACATTTAGCCGTAATGAGTATTATTGCTATAACTGCCCTTTTTCGAATTCAATATTACATAAAACAAGTACAGCCCATTCTGTTTTACACCTACTACATTGAGTGCAAGTAAGTAACCGAGTCAAGTTTGCCTTATACCAACTTGTTCGCAGTGGCAAACACGGATATGAATATAATTATGATTCCTAGGAAGATGGTATATTTACGGTATGGGTAGAGAGAAAAGGCTTTGGATTATGAGATCAACATTCCAGAAGGGCGAAATTAGTTTAGTAAATTGTGACTTTTACCTTAGATTTTGTACTTGGCAGGGTGACTCTCTCGACGTCAGACTTTGGGTGATGCATGCAATGCCTAGTAAACGCCACTTGTACTGCTAGTTTTTGGCCCTCCGGTTCAGAAAGGGGTATGAGCGCGTTCTGTCAACTTGATCGAGGCGGAATTCACATGTGAACGGGCTGCCACATCAACGTTCAAAAGTGCTTGAACCAAATAGACAGCTTATGATAATCACTTGAAGATGCGATGGGAGATCACTGCACTGATCAAATTCTGTCCAGTTAGAATCCGGAATCACTTATTGTGTTGCAGTGGCACGGAAAGTGACCGCTACAAGAACTATTTGACATCGGTTTGTTAACCTAGGCGCCCATTTACTGTGCTATAAATTTGACGGTGTTTTGTGCAGTGAGTCAAAAGTTATTTCAGATGGAAGCCGAGAGGAGAGAAAAAATTTTGCGCACCCACGTTGATAATCCAACGTGGTTCCCTGGACTATAAGATAATGAAATCGCACAAAAATACGTACTGCTCGCAGTACCGTTCAAAGAATTCGGTTTGCGAGCATGATATCGTTCTTATCGAGCCAGCAAGCAACCGAACAAAACGTTGAAGCAAAGTTTCTTCACCAAAATTCGAGCTCGGAAATTGTACCAGCAGGTTTTGACGAAGTACCAAGAATGCCTAAAAAACCGCATACTACCTTCATTAATGCCCATAAAGGTCCCGTGAATCTTTGTCCTGATTTGGAGAGTTGCCACTACAGCCGGGAAGTCATCCAGTGGTACCGCGATAATAACGTAGATTTCATCGATAAATCCAACTGCCCGCAGTTCCGGCCCGTCGAGATATTTGGGCAATAATGAAGCAGAAGCTTAAGAAAAGTGGAAAACCGGATCGGGACGGGACTCAGATGATCAAAATGTGAAACAAATGTGCCAAGCAAGTTGACTCCGAAGGTGTGCAGCGTTTGATGGGAGGAATAAAGAAGAAAGTGCGAATTTTCATTAGAAACTAAGAGAAATGATTTGTATTGATACTTTTTCCATAAGGAACAGTGAATTATCTTTGTTTTGATACATTAATTGTTATGTTATATATTCTCCGTGCGAGGAGTAACGATTATGATGTAGAAGGAGATGTTCGCTCATCACCATGAGGTACCAAGAGTGAACAACAATGTTTTTGGCTAGAATGAAAGATATGAAGAGAAAGTTTTGATAGTTCCGCTAGTGTGCGGCAGGCTTGGAAATGTAACAGATGTTTTAGGAAAATTGAGCGAAAAGGGCATGTGTACAGTGGTATTCGAACCAGGAAAGGAAAGGGTAGGAATATGTTGACATGACATTTCCACGAGAAATCACTGGGATTTTGGATAACAGGATTGTTCACAGGGTTCGTTTTGGTTAACGATAAGCTGCCAAGTTAAATATTTGAAAATTAGTACCGATATCCGATTTGAACCGATTTAAACCAACAGTGAGGATGCTATTGGGGTCACTCACAGAGTGTGATAGTGGTATTTCATTAGAAAAACTTTGACCGATCTACACCAACAGTACGGATGTCACTGGAGTCATTTACAAAATGGAACAGTGGTTTATTTGTTCCATGATAGGGTGGCCCAACAAGCATGGCGAACGAATAATTTGAATCACAATTTAATGTGTACCTCTCCACCGACCCATCTTACCCGGCGAACCACGACTTCTCATACTCACTCGATCACTCGCGCGACGGCAACGCAATGGCGACGCAATAGGCAACCAAAACAATAGACATAGACGTCCGATAAAAAAAATATTACGGAACAACGCATCAACACAACCAATTCAACTGATTTAAATGATGGTCTGCACAAACCTATTAAAAAAGGACATATAGATACAATGGGTTACAATTACCTGTCCTGCTCCACGTTCTTGAGAGCACTTACTACCTCAGGAGTCACCTTTACCCGACTCCACAGGCGTCCGTCAAGGCTCTGGTACACCAATTCATTTCCATGCTCAACCGAAGCACCACTACTTAAAAAAAATGATAAATAGAGATATTAGATATTGTCTTCAAAATTTGGTAGAAATAAACTGTTTGTTGCCTGAAAAGAAACAATATTAAGAACAAAGATATGAATGAGAATAGTGAGAACATTTAATTGAATAAACGAACACAACACTCAATTGTTTATTAAGCTGACGCTCATTCGCGCTATATCTGACGAACTTAGTCGAATCAACCCTCTCAGATTTATCGCTAATACGCTATTCTGATAAATTTACAAGCTCACAACTGCATGCTAGTTTGTGATTTGAAGTGCCCAGACTCATAAAGAACAAAAAGTCCGCGTACCGATGCAACACGGCATCCGTATCTTGAATTTGGAAATCTGTGTCGCTCAACAAATCTTCAAACAAATGTGCAAAAGCACGTTGGCCAATATGTAGCGTCAACCAGTGGGTACGTGTGCTCAACTCCAAGTTCCCCTTCTTTCAAACTCACTTTCAGTTTAAATTACCCATTGAGTTGGACACATCACAATAGAAAATATTGTGATGGAGCACGGACGTTAGGTTACTAGATATATAAAAAATACTCTACAACCCATTCAGGATTATATCTGAAAAATCGAAATTTGGCAAACACCCACCAAATGTGATGGAATTGAGTAAACGCGTCGAAACTTATCGGAAACGATCTTTCAAATGCATCCGTCGAATATCTTACATGCGCATGCGTAATTTCGTAAAGATGGCCGGGAACCATAATCGACGTTACGTTCTGTAGCCCGTCGCTGATGGAAAACAAGAATTGAAGGGGTAGCGAAGTGTACACCAATAGCGATCATCAGGCGATCCACTGTTGTATCGATCGGCAAATCCCCACGATGTCGGGGAGGTCTAGATCCTGTGAGAGGTAGTGAAAAACTAAGAAATTCGACGAGGGTGTCTTCGTTAAAGCGCTTTGAGCAGAAATTGGAACTCCGTATCTGAAAGCTAAGGAGCCAACAGAAACGCTAGCAAGGGCGTGTGATGCGTCGATGCCAAGGAAATTGGAGCCAATGAACCAGCAGCGTCCTGCGTACTGGTGAAACGAGAAATTAAGTACCCTCCATGCTGCGTGCCTTGAAGCCAGGAGACGCTACCAAAGGTCAAACCCCGAAACGGAGAGAGAAGAACGGTACATTAACGGCAGCTAGAGCAGCTTTCGAACGGGAGATCAAGATTGGTAAATCGATCTACTTCAAACAGGTGTGCCGAGAAGCTGATGCAGATCCCTGGGGCAACCCTTATAGGACAGTTATGGCGAAGATCCAGCAGCACCGAGTGAAAAGTGCCCGATTAAATTGAAGGTAATCGTTGACGGTCTTTTCCCGCAGCACAACGCAACAGAGTGGCCACCTACACCATACGACGAAGCTGAAGAAGCACATGCCAGACATATTCAGATCTCAAATGCAGAGCTGCGGGCAATTGCAATGGGTCTGAAGTTGGGAAGAGCTCTTGGTATGGATGGAATACCCAACGATGCATTGAAAACCACGATCATGGCGTTTCCAGACATGTTCAGAAAGGCGCTCCAGAAATGTCTGGATGAAGGTTGCTTTCCAGACAGATGGAAGGTCCACACGTTGGTGCTGCTGCCGAATCCGGGAAAACAGCCAGGGATTCAGCATCGTATGGACCCATATGCCTGCTGGATACCCTCGGCAAGCTTCTGGAAAGGATCATCCTTAACCGGTTGATGAAGAGCATGGATAGCGAGAGTGGTCAATCTAAAAGGCAGTTCGGATTCCGAAAAGGAATCTCGACGGTTCACGCAATCCGAACAGTCGATCAGAGCGCAGAAAGAGCAGCCAAACAGAAGAGACGCGGCAGTCGGTACTGCGCCGTCGTTGCGATTGAATGCGAGTCCCTGACTATTTGTGCACGATACTTGAGAGCTATTTCCAGAACAAAATTCTGGTATATGAAACAAAGTTGGGGCAGAAGCCGGTCATGGTCACGGCAGGAGTGCCACAAGGTTCCATCCTCGGCCCAACGCTCTGGAACGTGATTTACGATGGAGTACTAGCGCTGAAGCTGCCCAAAGGTGTTGAGGTGTGTCAGGTTGGCGGATGAGGTCATCCTCACGATAACCGGTGAGATATTGGAAAAGGAAGAAGCCGATCATAAAACGTAGTTCTGGTCAGCAACCGAAAGGCGATTCAGCATGTCCAAATCAGCGTATAAGGGCATGCAATTCCGTCAAAGCGTGCACTGAAGCATCTAGGAGTGATGGTTGACGACCGTCTTAATTCTAACACCCATGTAGACTGTAGTCGTAGACGTACTACACCACATCAAGAATCATGCCGCATGTCGGTGGACCTAGGAGCAGCAGGAGGCGAATTCTGGCGAGAGTGGCAAACTCGATATTGAGGTATGGAGTCCCAGCTTGGGCTGCAGCATTGAAAACGCAGTGGAATGGAAGAAGGTTGAACAGTACAGAACTATTTCGACGGAGGCAGTATGCGTCATCGTCGGGATGACTCCAATTTGCATCACTCTGGCTGAGGATATCGAATGCTATCAGCGGAAAGACGTCATTAACGTGAGGAGGACGGTCAGAGCTGACTAGTTGGCTAAGTGGCAGCAATAGTGGAGCAACGCGGATAGTGGAAGGTGGACCCATCGGCTCATTCCTAACGTGTCGGCGTGGGTGAACAGGACCCAAGTAACAATTTTAGTTTTATTTCAGCCAAATATCACTCCGCTCGGATCATTGACAAAACTACATTTGAAACTGTTTCGTCCATCAACACCAACTCTGTGCATCTTTTAAGCCGAAATGTGTACAAAGTGGCCCACTCTATAGACGGTTGTAAAAACAAATTAATTAAACCTTTACAAGATCATACAGATTTTGAAAATGTTTTAGTGAAAGATGTTACGACCACTTGAGAACCTTCATCAAACCTATTGGCTGCCATCAAAACCAACATAGGGCCAAAAAGCCACAGCTGTCAAGCTTCACGGTGATATCGTGGTTGCATTTTGTTGTTCTGCTTTGTTCAATTCTCTGCTCTTCTGATTCATTAAGCAGTAAATAAAATCTAGGAAAAAAAAGTTCTAGTGTTGCGGGAAATTTTGTTTGGTAGCAAAATATGCAAAATAAATTGAGTGTTTTCACAACGTTTGCGCATTTAATGTTATGGCGAATATTGGTACGATAAGAGCCGAAAATTAATGCGCCTTGGAAATAATGCGAGTTTACATCTACAAAAACAACATTGAAACAAATATATTCGATAAATAAATCATGAATTTCCTGAAAATTTATGGAATTCAATAAGATTATCTAAAAGAATGCTCAAATTGGTCTCTGATCAACAGTTCATTTGAATTACATTTAAAATTTGGTGTAATTATTTTTTCACATTTCAGTTATTTCATATATTTCAATATGGCGATTGCGATAAATCAGTTCTGGCAAAAAACCAATTTATCTTCGCAATGGCCACTAAAAAATTCTTTGGTCATTAGTCACCAAATGCTAACTTGCCATTTGATGCATTTACTGGAGGTAAAATTGTTTTAAAATGCTTTTTCAACCGACCATAATAAGATAATTTGAATGAGACCTAAAATGACATTTCAAACCAGCAATTTACGAGTTCATAAAGTCAAAATTGTTTTGTTAGGAGTAAAAGACACTTTAGAAGACAAGGTTTTAATATCGTTGTAAAGAAGACCTGACTAAAAGTTGAAACCTATTGGCACCTCTTAGTACCATAATTAAACTAAATTGATTTCCAGCGGCTTTCATAAAACTTGATAAAGCTGGATGGTTTTTGGCAATGTTACTTGGGGAGGCATGAAGAGGTGAACTTTCACCTGACGCAGTTTTTGTCAGGTCACGGCTGTTTTCGGAAATATCTGCATCGGTGTGGTCATGCTGCGTCCCTCTTCTGCCCGAAGTGCGAACACGTGGAAGAAACACCGGAGCATGTGGTTTTCGAATGCCCTAGATTTGCGGCTGGTCGAAGGGAGATACCGGATGTAAGCGTGGACAACATAGAACACTGTCGATAGAATAGTCACAATAGTCACAAAGTGGAGAAGCGATCAGCGAACGAGAGAAGCAGAGTAATGTCAGACGTTAGGAGAGAGGACTATGTGCTTGACGTCGGATCGTCGGGACGCCAATGAACCGGAAGTCATTGCCCAACCGGAGAAGAACGAAGAAATGTTTCGAGTATGTAGGGCCCCATCAGTGTGGACGTCATCCCCAACCGGAATTGTCGGACAACCTCTACAACTCGAATACGAAGACTGTGCTCCCCTGCGATATCCGTTGGTAGTGAGGGAACCACCGCACTGGACGTTTCCCACATCGAAACTGGTAGACCACCTCCGGCGCCGAGGAATGTCAGGGAGAGGCGAAGAGAAGTGAAGAAAAGGTGACGATAGTAGAGGAATGACAGATAGGAGTGATACCGAAGTAGCAAAGCAAAGTGGAGTGAAAGGAGAAGCAAGAATGCCAGGGGAATGACTGGAGGCTCGAGATGAAATTTAGTCGATAGAGCCCAAAAATCAGAGTTTTTTCTCTGGTCCGAGTCCGACACGCTGGTCCCCGATGGACGAATTCGATAGATATCCTACTATGGAACGGGAGGCCGGACTAGTTCATATAATAGCTTAACCAACTCGTTAATTTAAAAAATCATACACACACACATTTGTACAAAGTGGCCCATTCTATAGATAGTTGAGAAAACTAGTTAATAAAACCTTTATAAGACTATAAAGATTATGAAAAATTTTTGGTGAAGGATGTTATGACCGCTTTAGAACCTTCATAAACCCTATTGGCTGCCACGAAAACCAGCATACGGCAAAATGGCCAAAGCTGCACTATATAACATCTGTCTGCAACTTTTTCTGTATGGAAACCCACTTTTTCTTTATGTCTTCAAATATGTTTCATAAACATATATACACCGAGTCCAATATAATCTCATACAAAACAAAACTCTATTTATTTCAAATCGATATTTCAGATTTTACCCATAATATTGCAATATAATACTGATCAACTACAGCATATGTTTTAGAATAACACCACCTTTAACCTTCTTGACCAGCTCCAGGCGGCACTTTAGAACTGTGGAATCACTTTCTGGAACAGTTCTCGAAGAGAGAGCCCACAATCTGTCGTTATTTACATTGTGGGATTGGTGCAAGACGAATAACTTTTCGTCGGAAAAGATAAATTCTTCCCCACTGTGCCGCGAAAAAAGCAGACTTGCTCTTTCGAGTCGTTTCTGCTTGGAAGGTTCCGAAACTCCGTGAACCTTGCGTTTCTTGAAAGCTTGGAATCCGAGGTCATTTTGCAGTAAACTGTGCATTAACGATCTCGAAACATTCAGATCTGCGGCCATTTTACGTACAGAGCGCTGTGATTTTCGTCTAATCCGTTCCCTGACCACTTTAACAACTCGTGCAGACTGCACCGTATGAGTACGACCAGATCTCTTCCGGTCATCCAACGAGTAGGTGTCATGGTACTTTCGGATGGTTCGGTACACAAAATCCCGCTTTACTCCGAGGTTTTTCAAATTTCTAAAAATAGCGCCCGGGCGCTCACCTTTCAAAAACGTTTTTATCACCAAAAGATAAACACAGAATGAAAACAATCGGACATAACCTAAAAGCGTTTGTATAAACATAGTGCAAAACTACACCAACACATATGTGAAGCATGTTGAGTAGTTGCACGACACCAATGCAAGGAAAAAGTGTTTCAAAACAGCGTTTTACGAGTTCATAAAGTCGAAATAAAACCCCTGATAGGAGTAAAAGGAATTTGCGAAAACAAGGTTTTTAGATCGTTGTTAGCAAGCTCTGTAGGTTCTCATGAAGCTGACTAAAACATGAAGCCCTGTTGGCACCTCTTGGTGCCCAAATAAAACCAGCTAAAACCTAAAACAAAACCTATATGCTTCATTCCAGACAGGGCATATTTCGAAGAGCAGCAATCAAACTCAGATGTGTCTAAGAATACAAAATAACAATTACTCTGTTTTTATTCTAGCAACTAGCAATGTTTTATTTAAAGACACATTAATATTTACAACAGAGAGGAAGTGAATTTTATTTCACTCGTTTTTGGATTCTTCTTAGCACTTTATTCAAAACGGATTCAACTGCAACACGATCTAGCGTTTTCCGACTCTCGTCTTGTTTCTTGAGACAGTAAACATCTGAGATTTCAACCGAACTTTCAATCTAACGTAAATGTTATGATGGTTACAATATAATGTAACAACCTACGAAACCTGTTTACAAGTAAATTCATTCTTTCATTTATTTTTATGTTTTTGGTATCGGTGCTGAGTTTTCACTAGGCATTAAGTCGAATACAGCTAATTTTTGGTTCAGTTGCATACATTTCCTTCAATCATGCATTGAATTACAGATACTGCTTCACGGATGCCTTGCTCCGCCCAATATTTTTTCTCGGTCTTCTTCTTTATCAGCACTCACACACTATTAACTGTAATCAGCAGGGCGTCTTCCAAATTCGAGTTGCACCACACAAAAAATCAATATCAACAATAACAACAACAATTATCAACGTTCCTCGCCCGACCGAGTTTGCCACGCGACAACCATTGTGACACCAGCAGCGGGAAAGGTTGAAAATCATTTCGAATTGGGCACCACCCAGCGCCAGATTAAAAGATAAAAAAAAATCCGATCTCTTTATCGACACTTAACTCACTTTTACAGCAACTCACTCACCGCACACAGGTCGGGAGATTCACGGGGAAGAATACATTCAACTCAATCAAACTTGCCAGAATCAGAAAGACGGCGTACATTATGAGGCATGCGTATCCAACTCTCCGATCAAGCCGGAACTTGTTCAACCAGAACGCAACGTACAACATCAGCAACGTCGACAGCAGCGAGATGGCCGAGTATTCCAACCCGGCTGAATTGATTCCTACCCAATGGTGACCCTCCTGGATGGGCGAGAAGGCTGCCTTAATGAACCAGGGCAATCCCAAACAGAGCAATATGTCAAAAGTGTTCGAACCAATCGAGTTGCTTATTCCCATCGAGCCATATCCTGAAATATACAACAAAAAATGAAGATTAGTTTCATACGCAATAAAATCGCGTATCAAATAGAGGCTTACCCTGCTTTGCGACAATTACGCTAGACACGGCCTCTGGCACGCTGGTACCTGCAGCCAAAAATGTGATTCCCATAACCGAGTCGGGAATTTTCAACGTGTCTCCTGGAACGAGATTAGCCGAGCAAAAGCAACACACAAAAAATTAAACATCAAATTCAATATCTGTCTGTTATCTGTCGACCGCGGCCTGACTAGATTAAGTAGTAATTTTCGATAAACGTTTTTGTCATATTCTACAATGTTTTTTTATCACACGAAGAAACGATATCAGTCTAATTTAAATTCCGTACCAAAGTTCAAAGAATGACGTTGAATGTGTATTATTGAGAAGAGGAAACCTAATCAGCATTTTGATGCATACTGATTATAATCCCACCAGTCATGGAGCGCAGTTGAGCACGGGTTCTTGGAATGGTTCAAATCTCAAAGTGGCAAAGCGTCTACTATGCCGTGCAATTGCGTTAATTGCTCGAAGTTTCAGAGTTTAAAACGCATGAAAAGAAACTAGAGTAATAATTTAAGAATCAGAACTGATAAAGGTCTACCAAAGACGATTGATCCTATCCTGTGTATGTTTAGGCATCTTGAATATCAAATTAACATCAATAAGTTCCCATCTCTAAATTAAGCGACTGCAACTTACCGATAATCGTAATCATCCACGCAACCACGTACGACAGTGATCCGATCCAGACGATGCACATGATGAAGGTAAGAGGGAACCAATTCTTGTATCTAGGTTTCTCGCAGTTCGGAATGGTGAAAACAAACAACAAATAGATGGGCCACGTGATGATCCATGAGAACTGCCGGAATTTGCTCTGCCCTGACGGATACTTGAACAGTTGAAATTCTTCATCCTTTTTCTCATCTGCCTCTCCCGATTCTCCGCCAGTGCAACCGTTATCCAAGGCCGCCACGTCCTTTTCTGGACGATCTCCATTGAGGGAGTGTTTCATAGAATCTGCACTATCAGTCGACAGTGCAGGTGACGTAGGACTAGGCGGTGGAGGTGGCTGATCATCGTCATCTAAGCTAGCGGTGCCATTCATGCTACCGGCACTGTGACGACGCTTGTTTTGCGTTTGTGTTTTCTGCTGATGCTTTTGTTGCTGATCGTTGAGTACGGTGGCTGCCGCTAGTGCCACTACGGGAGCTGGCCCATCTCCGTCTGGTCCGCTGGCACTGATGGCCTTAATTTGCATCTCCAGGTCCGCTGACGTCAATTCATTATTGCTCGCATCGATGTGGGTAACGTTCTTCAAATTGCCATTCTGTTGGAAGTGGCTTATACGTAACGGCAGATGCACATCAATTGCTTCTATGGGGTGAAAATTTGAAAGAGAGAGAGATATGATGAAAAAAACAGGACGATAACCTTACAGTACGTACTACGGACATGAATTATTATTATTTAAAGATCAATTTATCAAAACGTCCTGTTGCTGATATATTCCTTTCAACGATATAAGAGGTTCTTTACTAGCATCCTGAATCTTCAACTCAACAGTTTTGTTTAGCTGAATATTAAGAAAATAGAACGTCGATGAAGCGAATTGTTCAACTGCACCATATGAATGATTGTCTAGATTAACGTCAAAACGAATTGATTAAAACAGAAGTATCGAATCGTGCCCAGCTGCAGAGTATACCCATGAGTAATGTATATTTTATGGAATCAAAGTTGTTGTGACGCGATGGTCTTCGACGTAATCAACGTCACGTCGTCAAGTACTTCTTTAAATTGGCTGAAGAATGCTAAGAATGCTGAAAGTGTCTACCAGAATTATACAAACATCATCAATATCCTTATTCAAGAGCCAATCCCCCAAATCTGATTTCATATCGTCATGACCATTTCCAATTTGCAATTTTTTTCGATAGGAAAAAAGACGTATTTTTCGATGGTCCTTGCGAATCAAGATTAACTTATTTGTTACTAGCTGAACCCGGTGCGAGTGCTGCTACACTTGCTACTAAATAAATGAAAGTTTAATAGAACTGGCCCGCTTATGGTTTTTTTTCGACATGAGTTTTTTTTCTTTTCTTAGAAGGGGTTCGAACTTCTATCAGAACATGCTTCTCACCCGAGAAATACACATTTTAAGTTTTATTTACCTGTATGTTTAGTTGAAATTTGTGTTTAATTTGTATGAGAGCCCACCTTTCAGAGGGAGAAGGGGTCTCAAATCACCATACAATTATTGCTTACAAAATACTCAAATACCAAATTTGGTTCCATTTGCTTAGTTAGCTCTCGGCTTATGCAGAAATTTGTGTTTCATTTGTATGGAGGTCTCCCTCTTTCAAAGAGAGGAGGGGTTTCAAACCACCATAGAAACTTGGTTCCATTTGCTAAATTAGTTCTAGAATTATGCAGAAATGTGTGTCCCCCACCTCCCCTTTCAGAGTGCAAAGGGGTTCTAAACCACCATTGAAACATTTCTTGCTTTCATTTGTTGGTTCCATTTGCTTGATTGGGTCTCGAATTATGCATAAATTTGTGTTTCATTCGTATGAGAGACCCCCCCTCCCCCTTTAATAAAGGCGAAGGGGTCTGGAGTCACTTAATAAACACTTCAAAAACCTCCACCTGCCAAATTTGTTCCCAATCGCTTGATTACTTCTCGAGTTATGCAGAAACCCCCCCAGCCCCCCCCGTCCCTCCCCTTTCAACCCCGCTCCTCTCCTATTGAAACATTTCTTACCTTCAAAAACTTCCACCTTTGGTCCCATTTGCTTGATTGGTTTCAGATTTGGTTCCATTTGCTTGATTAGTTCTCGAGTAATTCAGAAATTTATGTTTCATTTGTATGGGAGCCCCCCTTTACTGAGATGAGAGGGGTCTCTTACTATCATAGGAACCTTTCCCGGCCCGAAAAACTCCTGCATACACATTTTCCTGCCGATCGGTTCAGTAGTCACCGAGTGTATAAGATTCAGACAGTAAGTCATTTTTATATACATAGATATCCAACTATTCAACGCGTTCCGGGTTACAAAACGGCCTCAAACGGTACATGCACTTTTGTTTTCTGAAAATCCGAAATATGAGAACTTATAGTTTATGGCCCATCCCTTAACCCCTTAAAAATCCATGTGAACTTATATAATCACTTATGGGGACGCATGGTCGTTAAGTTACATTGAATAATGGAAACGCTTAGTAGAATACTGAGCATGAGCATGAGCATGATTGACCGCCCTAGGTTGCTCCTCTGTTGTTGCCAGATCAGCTGTTATTATTTCAGCTGTTATTGTATTTTGACCATTGCATGGAATAGTAACGCATAGAAACAAAATCGAACAAAATCGAATGTGAATATATCAACTCTATTTAGTCTTTTTTTACACGGTTCCATACTAAAGTGGAACGTATCCCCCGTGCAAAAAAAAAACCTTAGTGTATAATGATTGCAGGTTAATTATTGATCTGATCTATGAACAAATCATTTGAAAGCTCAGCTCCATTTTTCTCTTCTGCTCAGCAACTCTCAACGTATCTTTCCTTAAGCAGTCCCTCCGCATCCTGTAGTAACCTAACTATAAGTTCACAATCCACCGATTCCAAATCACGAATGTTATAACTTGGAAAAATTGTAAAAGAAGTCAATGATCAACCCTCTCAGATTTAACGCTACTATGCTATTATGATCAAAAGTGTCCAGATTCATTAAGATAAGTCCCGGACACCAATGCAACACGGCATCCGAACTTTGGATTTGGAAGTTGGTGTCGCTTAACAAATCCTTAGACAAATGTGCAGAAGCACGTTGGCCAATATTGATGAATCCTCCGAACTGTCCGGGATTTCGATCAATCTAAAAATACTGGGCAAGCAGCGACTTCAGCGACATGAAAAGTCCAATAACTCCGTAAACTTGATAAGATTTGAACATTTTTTCCAATAAAAATCATCTCCTATCGTCCCTGAACGAAATTTCTACTAAGGAATCGAATACCCTGTACACTATGGATTTTAGCACCAGGTTCAAAGAACAGTAATGGAGTAAGTCCCCAAACCATCACCCTTGAAACATTCTGGAACCTTTAAACAGCTAGTTTATCGCGAGGAATATCTGGATGAAAAATTTTGCTGGTTGTGATGATCCTGCAGCAGAAACATTTTTTCGTCGCTTGGGCAGCTTCCGACACCTTTTGACTCTTGCAATCTTCTGCTTTTTAATCAAGCCATGCACCCGCTGTTTTTTATTCAGGATTCAATACAAAGTCGTCGCTCAAAATACTTCTGATAGTTGACTACGACATTCCCAGTACTTTGGGAATTTTTTTGGCCAGGCTTACCAGAACTCCGCCGAATGTTCTCTCTCTCACACGTTAGATGGCTTCCGGACACCTAGCACCTGCCGCTTACGGCACTGGGAGGTTTTTACCAAGAACCGTTTTTTTTTGTAGGTTAGATGGCGCGAAACAAGAATCTTTTGTTTATATTGATATTTCAATAGCACTTCAAAAGAAAATTGTGTAAACGTGTCTGTTATTAACCCAATTAAAGTTAAACATATTCAAATAGCGCTGGCAGAAATTATCACTCACCCTGTATGTGAGCGTTTGCCCTAATTTTTTTTTTATAAGAAAGATACTATTAATTTAAAAAAATTCAATCCTTCCAACGTACGATTCGATTATTTTCTGGAGAGTGTTGACATAAAAAGAAAACAAACAGAAGATTATCAATGATGACGAAGTTGCAAATAAATAGTTTTCGGAAGAAGATTTTGTTTCCAAGTAAATTTCCCAAACCTTAACTGCCCCTGATTGTATACTCTACCCAACCACCAACGACATCAATGTTGGAAAATCGAGTTTTAGTTGTTTGCCTCCAAATGACCATATCTGTTTGCATACTTGACGAAATAATCCAGAGATGCACCGGACAAGAATCCCGTCGTCGCATACACCGAATCAATGAATGAACATAGGGATTTGAAACAAGGTTACAGCCGGCTCTTCATGACTTTAAACACCTCCACTTATATGCATCCTAGTGTCTGATTCATTTTCCTAAAATCAGTGGATCCTTAAACATGTGCAAAAATTGTGGGATCTTTTTAAGTGGAGCCCAAAACTACCATCGGAGGAAGCCACATAAATGCAAATGTTCCGTAATCCTACACTTAATAACTTGATTTTGTTAAGAATGCTGAGTTTGAGTTCACAGAAATGTTGCTGTTTTTAAACTATTCACAGTCATTAAGACAATGATAATTACATTCTTGTATGGAATTACCCATTTGTATTGGTAAAAAAACCACGAAACTGTTCACGATATGCCAATATTTGGATTCTTGATTTAATCGTGTTTCTAGGATTATCGTGAGTCTCAACGTGTGAAATTCTATGTGATTCAATAGTACCAGGGCGGCAGCTCTCCCAAAATGATTTTCAGAACTTTGTTTGAAGTGCTTTTTTTCCTAGTAGCTCAACATATTAGCACAGCATAATGTATGTTCGATCTAAAAATTTGTTTGAATATTAGAAGTTTGTTCCCCAAACAAAGTATGAATTTACTGTTTATAAGAGAATATAAACATTTTATAGATATTATTTTTACATTTGGATATTATTCATTACATTTGGCTTAAATACCCGCAATGTGATCTTAAAGAGTTAATTCTTTATTAGGTATCAGTACAAAATATTTTTACATGAATTGACCAAGAAATTGGAACTCTGTTCATAGTGACTGAATGACTATTACTTGGTTTCAAACATGTAGCTCGAGGCACGTGTGGGAATAATTATAAGTTGAGTTTTGGAAGCATAAGAAGACAACTGACATTTTTGAAAAAAATCAGTAGAAATGTCCAAGCTTTTTTGAAGCCTGAATATATCACGAAGACTGTTTCCTTTACCGGAAATGCCTGTGTTATCCGCAAAGCAAGATTTGTGGCAGGCTTGAGGTAAATAAGGAAGATCTGAAGTGAAAATTTTCTACAATATTGGAGCAAGAAAGATACCCCAGCTCTAACAGCCAATTTGATAATTTACCTGCAGAGTTCTATCAGTTAAGTAGTTTTGAACTAATTTCATAATATAAAGCGGAAAACTGAAGTTTTTCAGTTTTTCAATCTTACCTTTATGCAAAACGCCGTCGAATGCTTTTTCGGAAGGATACGGAATCAAATTGTATCATTTTCAAATGACTGTAACTTTCTATGCATCTAGTATTTTCTTTTCAAAATCTGGCTGAAATCAGTTCAATGTGTATTGTTTACACTGTATTAGTAACTTTAGTACCTGCAGAAACATTGCGAAGATGGAGTCAGAAAAACCTCGAAAATCAGGATGTTTCTCAGCGTACCAACAGCAGGAGGCTGCAAATGGTACAATCTACGGTGTCTCGTGTTTTAAATCAGTACAACGAACGTTTGACTATTGGTAGGAAGAAAAATTGTGTCTAGTATGGATCTCCGTATAGTTTATAGGATCACAAGTTTATAGTAAAAGCTTTCAAGTAGAATTCAAACAATTCAGTTCGAAATGTGTCGAAAAAACAACATTTAAGCAAAAGTTTCGTGCATGAAACAACGGGAACACGTACACTGAAAGTTATTTTTAGTTTATATTACAAAATCGAAGGTAATACTCACAAATCCATTCGTTGTTTTCTACGAAAAAGGTGGCGAATTCGGATATGCCACACGACGATGTTGCAAAGTCCTTAAATATCACCAAATCGACGGTTACTAAAGTGCTAATAACCTTTCAGCAGTGTTAAAAAGGAGGCCGGTTCCGGAGGCAACCATGATTCTCATTTCGTCGCAATGAGGAGAGCAGTGGTAAAAGAATTTAAGAAAAAACCCGAGTATCTCAGTCCAAGATGTGGCCAAAACAGTGAAAATGTATCCATTGTTCGTCCAGAAAGTGAAGAAAACTGCGGGTCTGAAGTCCTTCAAAGTAAGTTTGCTCCAAATCCTAGCGATACGCAACATAACGGTTCGGTACTGTTCTGGCCTGACCAGGCATCTTGCGATACATTGCTAATCATGTAAATATTGTCCAAAAGAATTGCCATCCATCGAATTCGCCCATAATCTATTCGATCGAAATGTATCGGGCTTTGGGTTTAATTGCTTCTTCGAAAACGAATAGCATAGCGATTGACGAGACCAATTTCAGAAGCAATTGGCAAAAAGTTTCATAATTAGTGTGAATGGCACTGTACAAATCTTCTTCTCCGTCATCTTCATCTTCGTCATGTTTTTCATCGTTTTCTTCCATTTAAAGCGCCTTCCACAAATTTTCCGTTCCGTCATGCTTTTCTTTGTTTTCTTCTTTTTCATTATCTGCCTCCCCATCATCTTCATTTATTTCATTTTCCTCTCTGCCATTCTTCTCTTCATCACCTTCTTCTCCGTCATGTATATTCTTCTTTCTCATGCTTTTTACGACTTCTTCCTTTATCGCTCCTTTTGATGTTTAGTTTCATATACTTTTGTTTTTCTTCCTGTTCTTGGGATTTTTAAAATTCGCTTCTGTCTTCGTTTTTCACAGTTTTCGAAAAAAGGTTGCTATCATGCAAGTACTTCACCAGTCGTTTTTCGCTATCATCGTCGTTGCACAACGCCCTATAAAGGCACGAGGTATTGATCCCATATATTGTTCTGGCCGCTTCAAATTTTCTGCTGTGAAGGCTTATGTGCCGAACATCCATGACTGTCCCATAACACTCGCCTATCGGTGGAGAAGATTTCTTCAACAGGAAATCAAGTGTCAACCGTGCATGTCCGATGCGCAGTCGCGTGATTAGCGGAATTATTCTAATCGATCCACTATTTTGTTTCACGTTTAATCTCTAATGTTGACGAATGGCTTGAGTCATTGCCTTAATAGCATCCTGTTTTGGGACAGCGACGATGACTGGTAAGCTATTTCTGGCTTCGCTGGCGAACCAAATTACTTCTTCGTTACCGTGGATGCCGGTGTGACTGGGAATCCAACAAAGGTAAATCGGACGATTCGGTATTAGGTATTCAATTTCCTCTATCCAAGGATGTTATGATTTACAACATCCTACCACATTCTACCACATTCATTTGTTATTCCAGGCGCGTTAATAGCCGATTTTATCGCGAAGACTTAATGCTCTCTGCCGTCGGTGTGCCAAAGCACGATGTAAGAGGTTTGCCAGCAAATCCTGTACTATGGGACACACTCTATCCGGTGAATCTCCAGCTTTAACCTGTCGCTTCACGTCCCACACAATATATGGCTTGGGCTCATACCACATTCAATTGGTTAACCGCATCCGAACGGCGATGTTAGGAAGTTGCATATCAACTATCCTAAGCCAGTCAGACACTCTTTGCACAACTGGATGATCGACATTTCAATGGTCTTTCATCATCTGAAGGTCTACCGGCAATTTACTGGCCTCAGCCCTAATCACTGGAATCGAGCTTGTAACGTACCGGCGAACCGGACCATCCGTTTGTAGATAAAAGACACCGCCAAATCCTTCGCTTTATTGACGAGCCCAACATCGTAAGGAAGTCGCGATGTGATAAACGCTGATCCAATGCACAGAAGCTGGCGCAGAGAAGAGGAAGATGGTGGAGAAAAAGATAGCGCAGAGGAAGATAACTGAAAAAAGATGATGGAGAAGAAGATAATAAAAAGGAAAGAAAAAAGCGAAGATGAGTATGACGGCAAGGCAAATGAAGAAGAGGGAAGAAACGACGATATGATGGGGAAGAAGTTGCCGGAGAAGAAGATGATGGAAAAGAAACAGAACATGATGAAGACAGATAGAAGAAAACGAAGGAAAGAAATTTGCCGCAAATGAAGATAGTAATAAAACCAATGAACCAACCAATGAAAGCTATAAGGGGGAAGATATTGCAATTGTTTGAAGAACATGTGAAAATTTAAGAAAATAGAATATAAAGAGAGCCCAACCAAAGGAAAAAAGCTAAATGAAATTGAATCTTATTTATTATAAACAGCACCAATCACCTCATATTGTACACTTTGCTACACTTTGAACAACAGAAACTGACATGAATGCATCCAATGGATGCAAAATGTCATTAATAAAAAAAAACAACAACAACTGTACAAAAATGGAACATGTCAATCGAAAGGTACGAGCATTTGGACTAAACACATCCAATTGACTTAACAAAATATGTTGTAAATTAATATTTTAACGAACTATAGAATAAAATTCTCTACAAAGGTCAATAAAAAAGACTTGTTTCCTTCAAAAAGACAAATTTCCTTCAATCACATCACATCGCTATCACATATTCAAACCGAAGGATTTTTTATAATACATGATTTATGTATATTTGATAGACATAGGTGTACTACACATCTTCAAAAAAAATCAACTAAATTTACTTTATTTGAATTCGGCTGAGTAATAGCGATAAATGACGGGAAGTGAACTGCTGTCCATGTAATACTTCACCCTACGTTTATACAAGCTATTGAATAGTTTGAAGTAAATCTAGATTCCTGGCATGACAAACAATGGATAACATACCGTTAAACTATAATATTAGATTGACCGTCAAAGATTATTTTGTGATTATTTGTACGTATCTCGGTCCCGCACGGTAGCATTCAATTTAAATTCAATATATGTTGCTTATGCAAACCATCTTGGGCACGATTCGATATGCTACATTTATTCCTTAACCCTAGTTACCTTGCTCTCTACTGGAAACCGATTTTATACTACATGATGCATCTTGCGACCTGCGAGTGCGTGCGTGCTTCAATCCATCTGTGTGCAAACATAATGAAAATACAAATATATATGTGCTTTTAGATCTGTGCAACCAGGTTATAAACAAGACATTGATTAAAAGTTGTCCTCCGAAACCTATTAAGAGACCCAGCATGAGCCATCCTCTATTTTCGCAATAGCCTCGATAGCTTACTACCGATGCAGTAGCATTGATGAAATGCCTTAACTCACCTCTAGCACACTTTTGGAACGCTTTGTCGTAGTACATCACGGCAATGTACACAATATACAACAGCACCAGTATCAGTGCCTCATACCACTCTACCCGTTCGTCGTGGATAATGCAGATCAGTATTGCTACCGTGATGCCATAGGCAAGGCAGTCTCTCGTCAACGGCCACCAATCGAGTGGAACTACCTGGAACAAAAATGCAAACGCAACCATACATAAGTGAAGCCTACGGAACGAACGAGTAAGGTAAGTTTCAGCAGACTACCTTTCTTCATTTCGATTAATACCAACCATTCCGGCACCGATTCCACAGCAGGCGGCTACCGCCAGGATATTAAACACCGCTGACCCCACTATGGTGCCAACGCCGATGTCGCCTTCGGTGATGAACGTTCCAATCACGTTGACGAAAAGCTCCGGCGCCGACGTCGCCGCTGCCATGAACGTCGCTCCGGCCACGTCATTCGACATGTTTAACGCTTGAGAAAGTAACATTCAACATTTATTAGGTTAAGATCCAAAAGGTCAGGTATTTATACATCATATGAAAAACAACTGTATTATTAAATCTAATTAAGTTCTCCCACTTACAGTGGTTGTACCTCCGTATCAACAGAAGCTTTAGTGTGACTCACCATGGCAAATTTTTTCAACGGCAGGTACAAAATACTTATCACATACTACAGCCAAAGCTACAAATAAATATAAACTAGCGATTGCGTGTAAAACTATGGCCCCGTTCTGTCTCTGTTGCACCGAGAACAGATCTGACGGGAAGTCCTCTATCGCAGGTGGTGTACAATTCAGCCCTGTGGAAGAAATGAATGCCATTTAATAAATCAAAATATCTTCCAAGTCCAACCATCAGTTATAACAAGAACGATTTGCATTTCTACGCGCAAATGAATCCTATTACACGAGATCAAGACAACGTTTTTATTATTTTAGAGGAGCAGATTTTGTCATGCTGAGTGGCTACACTATGCGCGTTGAGGTCGTGTGGGAGTTTATAATCTAATTTGAATAAGCGCAAAGTAACTTTCACAGAATATTTCTCCTGCCGCGGAAAAAAAAGACTACTCTACAAGCATCATGGTGTATCACTAATTAAAGCTTTGCTCCAGCATTCTTTCCAACTGCCGAACGGTACGTGGCGCCTTATGAATTATAATTGAGTTGAATTAACAGCAATTAGCGGTACCATGTGAGAATTGCTACTCGTACGATGGGGCTTCTGCTATTGAGCTTGAATTATCTGCGGACGAGCTACTCGGGCCGGCCATGCACCGTTCAAAGCAAGTAAGTAGACCTGGATATGCATTCCAAATATGTAGGAATGACTTCGTGAAATTAAAGCCATCAGAGGTAGCAAAAGTTTACTGACCAAATATTACACGTATGCGTAGTTAGAAACCGGAAGGGGCAACTTACTACCCTTTCATTATTCGGTAATCTGATCAGGGATTTTAGATTGCAAGCTGAAAAATCTTTAATCGAAAATTTTTTTTAAGTTTATATGTGATATTCTTTTTCTTTTCTGCTTTTCAGCATTATTAAAACTCACTTTGTTTTCGCAATGTAAAAGCACAATCACACTTTATGAGTTACCCCAATAGCATCCATACTGTAGGTTTAAATTGGTTTAAATAGGAAATCGGCATTAATTTTCAAATATTTCACTTAACGGCTTATTGCCAACCAAAACGAACCCTGCTGCTACCCAATCCATTGAAAATGTATGTTAGTCCCAAGCATAATCTGTTGGTTCTCTGTGTAATAACAGCTGATCTGACAACAACGTAGTAGCACAGAGAACAGACATCCAGGCTCGAACATTTTTCCCCAATTTACTGTGTAAACTTTTAAAAGCAAACTGTTGGAAAAACAACGCCGCCTAGTCTAGGTTTCACCAAACTAAAATTGACAGGCTATCAAATCTCAAGGTGGGCAAGCGGCGCCATCAACATAGGTTTCACCAAAACTAACGGAAACGAGCTATAATTTTAAAATGGCAGTTAGAGAAATTTACACACTAGCTTGGATGTCTGTTCTCTGTGGTAGTAGCAACCTCGGGCGGTCAATTATGCTCAGGCTCATTCTCATGCTCATGTAACGATCATTTTGCCGACATTAATCTTCATGTTCTTGTTGCACATTTAAAGTAGGAGTTGGAAAAAAATCAGTTTGACATCGTCCTGTAGATGGGCAGCATCGAGCCCGAAACCGGTCGACAATAAAAGGTAAATTTTATGTTCCTTTTTCATTTGTAAGAATCATAAGTGTTGTGTCCAATCTCGCGTCGCGTTTCCATAAATTCAATCAGGTTACCTAAAAAAATGCCGAAATTGGTCTCCGATCTACAGTTCATTGGCATTACATTTAATATTTATTTTTCCAAATTTCAATGATTTCTTATATTTCAATATGGCGATTGAAAGAAATCACAGTTTTTCCAAAAAGCTCATTTGTTTTCGCATTGGCTACTATAAAACTATTTGGTCATTTAGTGACTTCCCTCAATGCCAATTTGCCGTTTAATGGATTTACTTGAGACAAAATGGTTTTAATAAGCTTTTTCAATTCTCGGGTACTTTTTCAAATGGGCGTAAGTAACATTTCGACGAAAATAAGAAAATCAGCATTGAACTTTTTTTAGTTGGTTTTTATTCCTATTTGAAAACCGGACATGTTTATCCTAATTAAATTCCACTGAATGACACATTGATAAAAGATATTACATCATTGTGCTAAACAATTACACGAGCAGTGAAAATTCAAGTTTCATTTAGAAAAATGTTTCTTACAAAGGTATTCAATAGAAAAAGATAATGCGTCATTTTGATAAGTCAGTATGCTAGATGGCATGTTACTCGCGTTAAAATGATACGTCATTCTGCAAATGACAATGTTGATACGTCGAAATGTTACGTCAAGTTGTCATATTTCACACAGATACGTCAAACTTATTAAAACGACGTATTATTTTTTTTCTGCAACAAAACGTTGTAAAAATATCTTTGCTTAAAAAATCAACTTTTACTAAAAATAATCTAAATGTTTAACCTTGTGGTATAAAGACTTTTACAAACGCGTCGTTGAGGGTATTCAAATGATATAACACTGATTCGCAAGCTAATTTTCAACACAACCGGCGTATGTACATTATTCCCAAAAAGTGCAAAAGTGATTTTACACCGTTTTGTAATAAGTTAATAAAAACTTTCAGAAATAATCCATCAAATGTTCAACAAATATGGGCATATATACATGATTTTTTAATAACATGCCATGAATAACGCGTTTGTTTACATTTTGTGACTTACGTCCTTTTGAAAAAGTACTCGGAAATTGACCATAATAAGATTAATTGAATGAGTCCTAAAACGACATTTCAAAACAGGATTTTACGAGTTCATAAAGTCAAAATAAAACCTTGGATAGGAGTAAAATGAATTTTAGAAAACAAGGTTTGAAGATCGTTGTAAAGAAGCTGTGTAGGTTCTCATAAGCTTGACTGAAATATAAAACCGATTGGCACCTCTTGGAATCATAAGAAAACCAAATTTATTTCCAGTGGCTTCCATAAAACTTTAATAAAACTTAATAAAGCTGGATGGTTTCGCGATGTTACTTGGGAATGCCGGTGAACACACAAATTCGTAATGATGAACCGAAGGACATGTATACTCATGATCGTGCTTTGTATCGCCGCATTCATGTCAAACGGGATCAGTAGACAACAAAAGTCGAGTACGAGACACTGAAGAAGTTTGCACATTAAGGTAGTTGGAATTAAATGGAAAATACTATTTTTCCTCAACAGACAGACCCTCCAGATCAACCCTTGGATTCAGCAAGAAGTCAGCTAGTTACGAAGGAAGGAGCTGAGCATGAAAGAAGTCCTATTTTAGTATCCCCGAACATTGTATGTGGCTCCGCAAAGCTAAATTGATTGAGCCTTTTAACGGTTAAAATGTACTGGTTGCAAAGAAATAACGTTTTCATCATGTTTTAGGCTTTGAATTTTGCTATAGCTGCCAATTAAAACAAGTAGGATTAAATCGAATCGAGAGCATTTCCTAGAGACGCTGAAAAGTATGAATCCTAGAGGGTTTGAGTTGTTTAGTGTAATACCTATAACTAGAAATGAGAAGAACTAAGTTGAGTTATCAGTACGAGACACTGAAGAAGTCTGCACATTGTAGACGAAGTACACGTATCTGTCAAGAAAAGCAAAGGTAGTTGGAATTAAATGGAAAATAATAATTTCTCATTTCTGCTGCTAATAATGACATTTCTAGTTTCCGTCAATGATTAGACGAAATTTTTCCATAAGAAACAATCTCTCATAAAATCCAAATTTCCTATTTTCTGGGAGGGCTTATGTAAAATATGAATTTTATTTTTTCAAAACATCATAACATGTAAGCGGTTATTCTGATCAAAATGCTGTCTAAAAAAAGTTGTAGGTTATTAAGAGTTCTTCAAGAAAAAAATACGCTGAAACTTAAAAAATGTAAATTCATACTAAAAATGATAAAAACGTAATAAACAACTTTAAAGAAGTTGCAAGTAGTAAAATGTTTTAAACAGAGTGGTTCCAAACTCGGAATAAACGAATGATTCACGCTACAAAGAATCTGATTCTTGGAAAATACCTCCCAAACTGGGAATATTGCAGTCAACAATCAGGAATATTTGGAAATACTTTGAAAATATAAAATTGACCATAAACTTCACTGACTGGAATTCCCACTCACCCTGTACTGGTGAACAGAGTCGAGTCCTACCGAGCAATCATCAAAGTTACAGCTGGGGGACTCTTGCCGCGCCTATACCCCGAGTCCCTGACCTCAAACCGCTGTATGTATGTCCCATGATCAGCATTCCATTATCCAAGACCATAACGCAGTCATGGCGGTAGAAGGATGGCAAACACGCCGAATATCCATAATCACGTGGGCGATGACAATGGCACTGCAGAGGACGAGGGCAAGGTAATGGTTACGAATAATGGACCCATTGTGATAGTAACGTTGCTCAAGGAAAACAACGCACTAGGACCAGGTGGTATTCCGAACCTGGCCATCAAGACGCCTATTTTTCTGGCTTCAGGAATGTTCAAAGTAGTGATAGAAAGATGTCTGGCCGAGGGTGTCTTCCCAGATGCCTGTAAGCGACAGAATTTCATAATACTGCCTAAGACAGGGAAACCACCAGGTGATCCACCGGGGTATAGGTTGATAGCTTGTTGGATACGACGAGTATGGTGCTGAAGAAAGTAATCCGCAATAAGCTGTAGTACACGGAGGGTACAGGCGACTTTTCAAATAACTAGTTAGGACAAATATCGAACAGGCAAGTCAACGGTGGATGCCATCCTGTCTGTCAATAAGACAACCACAATAGCTCTAGTTCGAGCAACGCCACTTGCCAACTCGCTTAAATGTGTCCGGGTTCCTGGGTTCCTGGGTTCCTGGGATTTTGGAAAACTACTTCCAGAATCGTGTACTACTGTGTTTCAATCGCCTCAGGAGTTCCGCAAGGTTCTATCCTGAGTCCGATGCTTTGGACCACAATGTATGACGAAGTGCTGAAACTAAAGATCCCTAATGGGGTAAAGATTGTCGGTTTCACGGACGAGTGAGGTCTACGGAGAATTCATAGAAGAGCTGGAGTTAACGGCCACTTGCTCTATTGATCTAGCCCAGCCCAGCTCTAGTTAGCTCACTCATCTTACAACAGATGCCATTGTGGTCAATAACGAGAAATCGCAACGGGTTACCATAAGTGTGGGTTAAAAGCGGTCACAGAGATACTTGGAGGTTATTATCGCCGACAAGCTGTCCTTTATCAGCCACGTCGATTTCGCCTGCAGAAGGCCTCCACGGTTGTATCGGCCTTATCCCACATGATGTCCAATAGATCGGCTGTCCATACTTAGGTATGGCGGGCCGACGTCACCGCGCTAAGTACTAAAAGCTACCTATGTAAGCTGAATACTACATACGCACAGGCTGATGTGCGCAAGAGTAACACATGATGTATAGTGACTTTTAGTGCTACGATCAACGTGGCACAAGAGGTATACGAGAAACCACAAGAGTTACATCTATGGTCGAATGGCAACGCGAAACAACTCAACGAAGCGTCGGTGGACGAGATCCGGGTATGGGTCTGTCGGTGTCTCGGTGAAGTTAATATCTGTCCTGTCAGGCCATGGTTACTTTCGACAGTTCCTGCGGAAGTAAGGACACACCGCGTCCTCCACGGATCCCGGGTATTCGGACGCAGAGGAATCGGCTTTATAAGTGAGGGTCAGCTACCAGCCATCTATCGCAGATATAAGTGTATATATAAGTACTATATAGAGCAGCGGGTGCTTGCCTACGATGTGGCAGGGTAGTACAGCGGGCTCTGACATATTCTCACAATATCTAAACTACCACAATATCCGAAAGCAGCTTTAACAAGCGGTGCCATTTCAAGCACTTTAGTAAGATACTAATTACAGTCCACTGCCCAAGGCTTCGGATAAGGGAAATGACATGGAATTACGGATTGGACCTGACGCGGTAGGGTTGGTAGTCGGGCTAATCTGACTATTCTGCTACCTCAGTATGAATGGGTGACTCTTTCCAGAATTGACAAGTGGGCAAATGGTGGGGCTGCCCACGTTCTGGTAGAACATTGGCAGGCCACCGCATACGTTCACGAAAAGTGGAAAAAGGCCGAAATCACCAGTACCAAACCTGCCACAAGTAACAGCAGTAGCAAGCCTATAGGAGAACAGCAATAACTCTAAGAATTTGGGGATGGGTTCCTGACCCAGGAGTTCACAATGAAATCCAGCGCCTTTACAAAGACTGCAACTGGAAGGTAACATGGTAGAGGACAAGAATAAGGTCGACTAGCCCTACCAGTTCATGAAGTGACGGGTATCAAGTCCGTTCTGTCTGCTGCCGATCGTGAACACAAAGCGCTGAGAATGAGAGCTGAAAAGACACTGAGTGAGGTCACGCAAAATGCTGTACCTTTTGCACAACTAATTCTAAAAGAACTCCCTGTAGAAAATAATCACTCGGATAAAAGGATAGATAGACGCAAGGAGAGGATGAAGAGCAAAAGAACCATTCGAACGATAAATGTGAAAATAGTGAATGGTGAATCGTCCAAATAGAAACGGAGAAGAATGCTTAAAAAAATAACAATAAAGGGAAGAACAATGTAGCGAAGGAGAATGAAGCGAAAAAGGAAGACAAGAGGGGGTTGAACTGACCCTCATCGAGAAGTCCAAGCAATTTTTTTCTCGGCTCTCAACTGAGTGTTCTAGTTACATTCCACAGTTATTTATTGAGAGCTTTCGATGCTTTATCCAATGCATGAAATTGTATAGTGTATGGCATGCTCAATGATACTGAATGTCCAAGGAAGTCAAACGTTAGTTAGTTCCGTGCCCTTACCGGCCAGGCCGCCCACTAAGGGAAAACCAAATTCAAAAACCTGGCAACGCCAGTGTCTTTCCCTGTTCAAATACAACCATTTACTGCGAAGGAAAATGATAACGAACATCCGGCACTTCTTTCCTCCTCCAATAAATCGTAGCTGCATGCTGCTTCTCAGAACCACCCCTCCATTGCGTAACAATGCAATAGATTACATTGCTTTACATTGCAATACACACCAATCGTAGACGGAGAAGGTAGTGACAAATCTACCAAGTCAATGTGTTTGAGATGTCGCAAGATTAAATCAAATTGTGTCACACAACATTGCCGGTGTTTGTTTTATAAACAACGTTTAATAATAATTAACACTGTGACTGGAGGAAGTGTCCATTTATAGCATCATAGAAAGAGGCAGTCCATTTTTTCATCGTGTCACTAACGTGTGCTTATCTTTACGTATGCATCCAATTTATGACCTTTGCCGGAATGAATTATCTGTTGACAGAATGCTAACGTAGAACAACCTCAGGGAACTACAATGTAGTTGCTGACGAGTGGGCAAGGTCGCTCATAGATTGAATACAGTTGAGGTTTTAACTGCGAGAACTTGTCTCACCTAACGATATGGCTGAGGCTTAACGTGAAAATTGCATTAATGTGATAATTAGCTAAGATTCGGATTAATCCTCTGTTTTAAGGTGGACCTTTGAAAAATACATACCTACAATAAACATTTTCAAATCGTATTTTCGTTGGCACGACCCAGGGAGTAAGTGTGATGAGGAACATTGAATATCCTTGTTGTAAATGGGTTTCAAACCCTTAAAACCATCCTGTCATAATTCAGTTTTATTTTTGTTTTCAATTTTTCAACAAGCAAATATATAGATGAAGTTATCATTAGGCATTGCATCCTTCGCTTTGATTTCAATAAAACATTCACAATTGAATTAAACATGCTTGCTTTGTTTACAGCATAACATCATGTGTCAGTTTTATGATAATAAGCATTTCTTTTTCTTTTTTGCCAATCGTCAATCAAAGCAAACGTGATTTTATTTCGATTCTTGCCTCGTGTGCTTCGCGTTATTTTTGCATAATTTTCCATTTACTTCAACATGAGCTACGGAGCTTACTAAAATCTACCGTCGAATCTGTAAGGTGGACCTGCATCAAATGTGATCGCGCATTTCATGTCGCCAGCGTGGGAGTGCATGGTTTACCCAACTCTCCTCAGAAAATAAGTGAGAAGGGTAAGAGAATTGATGTGCAATCATCATACAATCATACAATAAGACCGAAGCCCCATTTTATTAGAAAATTTTCAGGTTTGGGTGTTTGTCATTTGTTTTCCCGTGAAGTAAATAACACTGCAAAAAAAATCAGAATCTTCATTGTAGTGTATATATCAGAGCATGTGAGATTGTATTTCTTTGCACACGAAGCAGCAACTTGCATAAAATAGCTCTAACAAAGATGAGATTTTGCACACAACATTAGGGAACGTCCATTAATTACGTCACGCAAAATTTGACTTTTTGAGAATATATGAAAATGTTGCAGCCAAAATTGTAGCTCAATTACATCATGGAAAAATGAAACATAATCGTCAGAACATGACAATTTTGTATGAAAATCTTGTATTTTCCGTCACTGCATTTGCATGTTATAGCTCCTGCCAAATGCTTATCACGTTGAACTTTGAGTTTTAATTGCTAGCAAGGGAACAGGCAGAGCTAGTTAAAAACATAGACAAAAACTCGGAGGCAATTCATCGCTCAGCTCAACAAAATATAGTAGTTATTTTGCATGAAGTTATCGATAGTATCTAGGATAAACTTACTGATAAAAAAAGGACTGATAGCGACTCGTCACTCCTTGATTTAGCGATGCAAAATTGAAAATATAACCATGTCACAAGAAATTATAACGTCGGATGGTTTGAAATGTCTTAATGAAGAAGTAAAAGAGCCTGCAAGTCACAGGATGGGCTTGACTTTGCAATCCAATATTAGAGCATCATGAATGAGCTCAAGTTAATATCAGCAAATTTCCTGAACGCACAAAACACTGCCCTCCGATTCTTGATTACACAGATAAAAAGATACATTGAATTTTCTGTGTTATCTAATGCATATATAGGAATGCTTGATTTGATAAAAAAAATACTGGGATATTTCGTGTAAATTAAAGCTGGATATCGCCTAAATTGCGTCTATTGTATGAATGATTTCCATCAATGTTTTATGGCGTACGAAAGATTGCAAACAATATCGTTGTTTACGCTTGCTTTGGTTTAGAATTAAACAAGCGGAAATTTTATGCGCCTGTTAAAATTAATTATTTTTTTCTGTGTAGAATCTCAATCTAGTAATTAAAACATCGGTAAATCAGGTTGGCGACTGTTTGGTCAAGGCGTAACAACTCGAATCAACAAATATTGGCTGAAAAGCTAAGAAACCGAAAATAAACAGAACAAGAGACGTTTCAGCCACAACAGCTTACACAATCAAAGCAGATTCAACAATCACAGCAAATGTAACACTACTAGGGTAGTCAAAAAGTGTTTAAAGCAGAAATGAAAATACATGTCTGCATTTTTGCGGAATTTACTTTCATTGCTCAGTATATACAGTATAGTCTCCCATAAGATCAATACACTTGGACCAACGATCTTCCAACTTTATTGACTCATCGCGGAAGTGACTTTCTGGAAGACCTGCAAAATACTTCTCTACGAAGGCTATAACCTTTTCGTTTGATGAAAAATGCTTTCCACAAAGGAATCTTTTGAGGTGCGAGAACAGACAGAAGTCAGAAGAAGCAAAATCTGGCGAATAGGATGGATGCTGCAACAATTCATCCCCAATTCACTGATTTTCACGATTGTGTTTTGAGCTGTGTGACCAGGTGCATTGTCTTGATGAATTAATTATTTTTCTTCTGCAAACCGCGTCTTTTTTACAATTTTTTCACCCAGGTGGTCCAAAAGGTCGTAATAATAATCAGAGTTGATTGTCTTCCCAGTTTGGAGATCAAATTACATCACAGAAAAAATACCTAGTTAAAAGATCCTTTCCAAACTTTAAGACAATGAAATTTAAACTATTAGTAAGCTATTTTATTCTACTTCAACACCATAACCGTACGCTTGAACCTTAATCTTAACACTCCACTTATTAGGTTCTGTATGGTTGCAACTTATTCTGTACGAAAACCCACTTTTTCTTCATGTCTTTCTCAGATTTAACCTCCTTGGGATGTTTCCAAAGTTCCTGCTTCATAATAGTCTTGTATTTTTCGATGGGCCTAAATTACGGTGCGTTGAGGGGGTTTATGTCCTTGGGTACGAAAGTGACTCCGTTGGCTACGTACCACACCAGAGCAACATTTGAATAGTGACACGAAGCTGGATCCAGTCAGAAGATCGTAGGGCCCTCATGTTGCTTCAACAGAGAAAGCCGACGCTTTTGTAGACACTCTTTGAGGTAGATTTCCCCGTTTACAGTTCCGGTAGTCACGAACGGCGCACTCCGCTTGCCACATAAGTAGATCACTTGCCAAATCATGTATTTCTGGACCAACTTTGAAAGTTTCTGCTTCCTTACTTCCTCCGGAACATCAAACTTGTGCAGGGTGGTGTTCGCCTTGACGGAAGTTCGCCTTGACGTAAGTCTCATCATCCATTATGAGACAATGAGACTTCATCAGCATCTGGGTGTACAGTTTCCAGGTCCGTGACTTTCCCACCGTAATTTGCAATTCGTCGCGATTTGGAGCCTTCGGTTTTTTTGGCTCTCATAACGAAAGACTTGGACAGATTCAACTTTTTGGCCACACCCCTGACCAAAGCATCAGGATTCCACTTAAACGCTTTCACCGCACGCTTGTGATCCTGATCACTAATAGAGCATCCATTCTGACCGCATTTCTGCTTCTGTTTGATGCTCACAGTTTCCTAGTAACGGTTAATCACACGACTAACCGTTGACTGTCCGACTAAATGGAGGATTGTCCAGGTGCTTGGGCAAAATCAATTCGCGACATAGCTATCCGGATGAGGCAATTGTTTTCAATTTTAGAAAAATTGACAGCGATATAATTACAACAAAAAACACTATAAACTACTTCTACACAAATTTCAAAGAGAAAATACTTAAAGGATAATTTTCTACAGCATTTTTTCCGTGATGCAATTTGATAAGGGACACCCTTTAATCTATCAATAAAATACATTGTGCATCCCAAAAAAAAACTGACGCTAACACCTTCTTGGCCGATTTCAGGGCACAAACTCGCTTCGGACCCGAAGTGCCTGGATCGCACCACTCTTTAGCCTCTTGTTTTGATTCAGGATCATGTTGGTAGATCCAGGTCTCATCCATAGTGATGATTCGACACAGAAATCCTTTTTATCCTTTCGAAATTGCACCAAATGTTGCTCGTGTGTTGAACGTGTTTTTGTTGCATTGCTAGCAAATGCGGCACGCATTGTGCACACAGTTTTTTGAAACCAAAAACTTCGGCCAAAATATGCCATGTTTTTCCATGTGAGATGCCTATGATGTCAGTTATCACATCCAGAGTCGATCGATAATCTTCCATTACCATATCCTTTATTTTCGCTGTGATTTCATTTCTGGTCCTGATGCACTTTTTGGACGGCCTAAGCGTGGATCGTCTTGAACGCTTGTACGGTTACGCTCAAACTCAAAAACCCATCCGTGAACGGTTTTAAATGAAGGAGAAGAACCCTTTAATTCTTTTACCATCTTTGCATGGATCTCAGTAACTTCAAATGGCTTGTAAAGACTGTATTCGATAAAATTTGGACACACGCAATTGTTCGTAACTTTGTGGGCGCGTGTGGGTAAAAATTATTGAAATTTTAACTGAATGTATTTCATTGTGTTGTGTCAATTGTGTAATGAGTTTCGTGAAAATCGGTCGAGTGATTTCAGTGATGGCTTCGAATGAAGAAATAGTACGCCAACAAATGTTGGGCACTCATTTCGAAAACCCAAACGCTTCTCATCGATGGATCGGAAAACAGCTCGGAATCGCACATTCAACCGTATCTCATGTGATCAAAACGGTCAAGGACCGTAAGACAACCAAGCGGAAAAATGTTAGTGGTAAAAAACGTGGCACATCAAATCCGGAGAAGGCCAGGATGGTATTGAACCAATTTAAGCGTTATCCCAACATTTCGATCAGGATGTTGCGAAAAAGCGAGTTTCAGTTTTTTTGTGCAGAAAACAATGAAACGTTCTGGATTACATGTACAAGGTCCAGAAGGCACCGAACCGGGCGATAAACAGAACTCGGTGGCCAAAACTCGTGCAAGAAAACTGTACAGGAGTGGCTCACAAAACCGTTCTGCATTGTGATGGACGATGAGACCTAAATTAAAGCCAACACCAAACAAATGCCAGGACAGGAACACTACGTCGCCACCTCTAAGTTGGCCATTCCGGAGAGAAACTGTCCGGAAGAAGAAACTGTCGAAATTCGCCCAAAAATTCCTTGTGTGGCAAGCGATCTGCGGATGTGGCAAAATGAGTAAATGGACAAATCTACAAGGACGAATGCCTCCAAAAACGACTTCTGCCCTTATTGAGATCTCACGATGGCCCGACACTGTTTTGGCCGGATTTGGCATCTTGCCACTATGCCCGGGCGGGCCTTAGACTTGTACAAAGATAATAATGTAGTTTTTGTACCAAAAGACGTCAACCCTCCAAACACTCCGGAACTTCACCCAATTGAAAAATTTTGGGCAATCATGAAGGCAAAGCTCGTTAAAACTGAAAGAAAATGAACTTGAACTAATGAAAGTGTGGTTAAAAGTAAGTAAGCAAATCGGTCCTATTATTGCCCAAAATTTGATGGAAGGGGCCAAGACAAAGGTGCGAGCATTTGGGTTGGAAGAAGAGGTTCAATAAACCAATGATGTCAAAACTTAACCATTTAGTAGTACTTTATTTCCAGAAAGTTTGAAAAGAATCGGGCTCAAGAAAAATTTTTGGTGACCTATTTTGTGTGTCCAAATATCATCGAATACAGTCTTTAATCATAGAATGAATTGACAGATCGAAATGAAATTTTGAATGCGTTCTTATGCTAGGTAAAATTTTCAGAAGTATGGGTTTTTCTACTGCTCCATAGATGTCAATTTCAAAACTTTTTGACTAACTTAGTAATGATGCCAAAAATAAGATCGCAGCAAGCGCTCGCCGGAGACGGTTGAGTTTATGTTTACTGTAATTTTTTTCTGTTCTTTGGACTCCGTGATAATTGTGCTAATCAATTCATTTTTACGTATTATGTTTATTTCGTAAAACGCGAGGACGACCCCGGCGTGGTGGTTAACATCCATACCTCTCAAGCCAAAGTCACGACTTCAAATCTCACCCCCGGACAAGTCACGAAAAAATACCCAAAAGGTATTTGAGTAACTACGACGGGAGATGAACCAGCCTTGGGCTGAAAATCTCGATAATAAAGGAACAAAAAATGAATATTTTGTGAAAACTGTGCAAGAAACATCGAAGAATAGGCCCAAATTTGAATGTGGCTTTGGAAAAGATTGCAAGTCAAACATATGTGCTAGGACTAATTGATGTATAAAGGAAGAGAGATTTTGATGATTTGCACGATTCCAAACCTTACATAATACACCAGGAGACAGTTGAAAAAGCTTCGCAACATTTCTACCCATTAGGGGTTTGAATTTTGCGGGATACACTAGTGCACACAAGAAGTGTACAATAAAATTGCATCGCTGGCCTCGGGATTTGGGTAGGGTGAGGAATTGTCAGTATGCGAGGCTGTAGGAAGGAAAAGGTTGGTTAATGGCCGTAAATACCAGTTACCTTTCGATAAGTTGGAAATGATATCTACCAAAATTCCTGCATAGCTTGAAATTACTTCTGTTTAGAGCTTGTTCCCTCGTTCCGCATATTGACTTAATCTTTCGTTCCGTGGATTGTTTCGTTAGTACGTGACAGGATTCACGGGTTGTATTTTGATTTCCTCAGCAAAACTTCTTCTTGATGACAAAATATTTCATCCATTTTATTATTCCTTGTCGAGTATTTTGATCACTGTGACCAAAAAAATCACTGCGAGCAATTATCATCATTTATATTGTATTGGAATTTTTCTTTAAATTTATTATTGAGAGTATTAGTTAACATATTTTTATTCAAACAGACTTCTTGCTTCTCTAGGATTATTTCACGAATGCATTATTTTAAATTGTTAAACAATGTTTCAAAAATTACTACCTTAATATACTTCTTATTCCTTGAAACTCATTATCATAATATTTACTGCTGAATCACAGAAACAAATTAAATACAGGAACATTTAAGAGTAATAATGTGACGGGAACTCATGTCATACTGGGCCAGGACTATAGTTAATGCGGAAGTCCCAACCATTTGAAGAGAAATGGAGCATCACCACACCTTCTTGCTCCCAACGACCGTTTTTAATATTTTTTTGTTCTGTACACCAAACAGGGTATTTTATTTAACTATACTCTCCGACTATTCATTTCACCTTTCTTTTGATATCTAAAGGGTGTCCACGATGAAATTGCCACACACAAAATTGATTCGCAAAATTCGAGTTTTCATCCGATTGCCATCAAATTTTCAGGGATTGAGAAATAACTATTAAACTTCATTTTACCATTTTACTCGTATTTTATTTACAGTCCATACGCAAATGCCCGCACCTTGGCCTTAACCCCGGCCATAAGATTCTGCACAACCTGTGAATCAACCGTCTTTTGCATGTAAACCCATACTTTCTTCAGTTCCTCCGACAGTCTTCACCTACCTTAGGTCGTTTAAGAGAGGTGCTGCTTCATAATCGCCCAGTACTCGATGGGGCGGAGCTCCGGAGTGTTGGGAGGGTTGAACATTTTCGGCACGAAATTGACCTTATTGTCCGCATACCACTTCAGCACGTCCTTGGAGTAGTGGCATGAGGCCAAATCCGGCCAGAAGATTGTTGGGACGTTGTGGGCCTTCAGGAGAGGAAGCAGCCGCTTCTGGAGGCACTCTTTTATGAACACCTGTCCGTTCATCGTATCCTGGGTCACGAAAGGGTGCACTCCGCTTCCGCACGTGCAGATGGCTTGCCAAACCAGGAATTTCTTCGCAAATTTGGACATCTTCTGAGTGCGGACATGCTCCGGAACGCTGAACTTATCCTTGGCCGTGAAAAACAGGTTGCCGGGGGATCTGTTTGAAGTCGGCCTTCACATATGCTTCGTCGCCCATGATGCAGCATTCAACTTTCGTCAGCATGTTGAGGTACAACTTCCTGGCACGGGTTTTGGCGGACTTGTTCTGCTTCTCGTCGCGATTAGGGGCCTTTTGTACCTTGAACGTTCGAAGCCCAGCCTTAGTTTTGGCCTTCTGGACAAAACTTCGGCTTAGGTGCAGCTTCTTAGCCACATCCCGAACGGAGGCGTTCGGATTTCGGTTGAAGGCTTCAACTACGCGGTTGTGATTTTTGGTGTTGTACGGAACACTTTTTTCTTCACTTCTGGGCTTCCGATCGGTGGTCAACCGTTCCTCGAACCGCTTAATCACTCGCGACACCGTGGAATTCGCGATTCCCAACGTTTTAGCGATGGAACGATGCGAGAGATCCTTGTTCTCGTGATGAATGCGCAAGATTTTATTACGCACGAGCTGTTCTTTCGACTCCATTTCCGCGAGTTTTGATCACAGGACTTTAAAACTTGCAGGATGTAAATAATGCACTCTGAACTAAATCCACCCAAATTTTCATTAAATTTTACCGAACGGTTAAAAAGTTAGAGCAATTTCATAGTGTGGCAATTTCATCGTGGACACCCTTTAGCAAAACTGTAAGCAAAAGGCAAATCTAACTATAACAAAAAGTATAGCAATAATGATAATTTGAGTAACTGTTTGGATATTTGCGACCAACTATTTATATTGCTTTTGAGGATTACAATTCAAATACTATACATGAAATTAAGTCTTGCCACAATAATTTCTTCCGTTCCGCAAAAATTAAATTTTAAACGAAAAATGCCAAATCTTCTAACGACGTACATTACTATTACAGGAAAAAAATATAAATTTCAACAGACGCGAAAAATTTTCCCTCGATCAGTTGCAAGCAAAATAAATCTTAAACTACAAAATTGTTTGCAATCTTCCATGCAACAGCCCTAATTTAGGCGACATATGGCTTAAATCGAAATGAAATACCTCGTCAATTTATGCCAAATTTAGTATTACACATACGTGCATTAGAGAACGCACAAAATTACATGTTTCTTTCAATCTATACCTACAACCGAAACTTAAAATGAATTCCCGTCATCCAAACAAAGCGAACACGTGACCACATTTGCCTCGCCTCTGAAACCATGCGTCTCCACCGTCCTGTCGGAAACAGAAGCGAACGGTGGGTCAAAATTTCTGTTTACACCCTTCTACACTACATTCGCTTTTGGACGATGGGACTGGGTGTGTTGTTTTGAACTTTTGGAGCACACTCTTCATGGTCCGGCGCTTTATGGCGCTTATTGGCATTGTATTCACCGATGCCGCCACCATTAGCAGGTGGGAAGGGTAGACAACAATTTGATTGACAATCTAACAATCCGTCGATGATTTGTGATGACCATGTGCTCATGAGGCTGATCTCAATACAGCTATAGCTATTGTGAAAATGTGCCAAACAATTGCCAGCTATGTCGTGGCCCAAAACCGTAGTAAGCTGCGTAAATAACTCTCGTCATCTAGTAATCAGTAATCAGTACAACGTGAAGCGGGGAACATATTGAGAAACTTTTATTCAATGTTCTTTGTCCTCAATCTAGGATTTACGCAATCGATTAGGTTTATTAGTGCTCAATGAAATGATTTAATTTATTGCGAATTTGCTCAGAACATCCATACATCAGACCATCGTCGTTGCCATAATCCCTTACATACCTTCTTTATGTTGTTTTCCAAGTTAAGGTAATTTAATCACCCCTCAATAAATTCACTAAATGGTAATCAAATACTTGGCATCAGTTCATACCAAGCCGCTTAGCATTTCCAAAAAGCTTACCAAATCTTGACTTACATAAAAGCATTGTTTTCAATAATATGTCCAAGCATGCTTTGACTTTGTGAAAATTTGAACTTTTCAACTCTAAGTTGATTGTTTGTGGTAAGATATATCAAGCAAAACAATGCATTAGGTCCTAAGTACCAATGAGAGATTCTCTTTGTCGACTTTCTCTTTGGTTAATAGCTTGTCTATTAAACGATTTGGCGATGTTTTCAACGTATTGAATCCACAATCACACTTTACACTACCGTACTGTATATTGAAAATAGTTGAACATGTTTCTACATAGCCGTAGGAACCCGAAGAGAAAGTCGAAAAAGAGAGTCTCTCATTGTTACTTAGGACCTAATGCATTGTTTTAGGACCTAATGCATATTATATGGTTGCCCAACAAACATTGGTGTTGAATTAGAGCTTGTTCAAGCAAATTTGGAGAAGCTATTCAGCTGTTTCTTCTAGAATAGCTGAATAGATTCTCCAAATTTGTTTGAACAAACTCTAATTCAACACCGATGTTTGTTGGGTGTTCTCAAGGTATGGTAAGTTCAGCTACAAAGTGGCTTTATTTGTTTTAATCTTGTTTGAAAATGTGAAAGACACCCATGTTGCTAACTGTTTAATTTAAGATAAGTTGAGAGGGAGGCGGATCAATCTAATTAGTCAGACGAGAGCAGCACGGGTAGATGTAAAACTGGCACCTGGCAACGTTTCTTCCCCCTCCCCTGTTTCCAAGGAGTGTTGTTAGAAACTCAAATAATTAACAGATGGCAGTTGATTTTGCTAGCAATCAAACGTAGAAGACGACTGGCATCGGCAATCTGAAAGTGTCTGGAGATTTTTAGTTTCTGCTAGATTATTGCAAAATAAAGACATTTATCACCGTAATTCTTAAAGCAGGGAAAACGGATAACTTTTGCGCACCTGCTGGTAGTTGCATTGCAATCGTTGCGAAGATATTTAGAGTAAGAAAATCAGCAGCGGTGCATAACAAATGTGCGCACGTATCTCGAAATTCTGGATCTCAGCCATCGTGCCATCAGCAGGAAGCTGGGAATGGTACAATCTACGATAATACGTGTTTTAAATCGGTACACAACAAAAAGTAATCAAAATTACATGCAATGTAAAAGGTTTACATTTTAAAAATATACCAATGTAATGCATTGCGTTCTTTAATTTTAAATTTTAAAACATGTACAAAACCAGAGCATTGATAATCATTTTAAAATCTATTTGCGTTGGTGCATACAATAGTACACGTTTTAAAAGTATTAAATCACAGTAAATTTGGTTGTCATACAAATTTACACGATCGTGTAAACATGAATCTTCTTCCATTGAAATTTATCGAATAGATCTACTGTTCTACTTCTCTTGCTTAGCTGTGAAAAACGAGGTCATTTATTTTTCCTATATTTTCTTAACCCTAAATTAGGTATCTGGTGTAGTGATAAATAGTTAACAAAATAACAAGTATCGTGTCATGTGAAGCTAATTTCAATGCAGTGTACGAATTCTTTGTGATTTTACTCGTAATGGAATTTATACATATTTTCCAAGCAACAAGAATCTTCTTTTGTAAGATTTATTGGCAAAGACTCAAAGCTTGCTTTCTTCGCAACGTTTGAACAGGACGCGAATGAAAATATCATGCCATGATGAAGGAAACTTATCCTCTCCTTGAAATGCATTCGATTGGCTTTTCGAATGTTGAGTATTTTGATGGACAGTATCCCCTGAAAGCGTTTGAATGGATGAACCGCATAATGATTTAAAACTTGACATATCTTATTCATCACCATTCCACTCCACACTTGATTTTGCTTTTTTGGATTGAATGGGTCATCAATAAGCTAATAAGTTCTCACTCCTCTTTTGTCTCTTCTTGTCTAACGTCAAAAATTATCTAGAATGTAAAAATCAACGATGCAGTCATCGGAAGCAGTTCATGTTTTATTAAATTGAGCAATTCTTACAAGATGCAATTTATCTTTTTATGTGCATGAAAATAGATTGAAAATTACAATATAATTTTAACTGTGTACAACAAACGCTTAAGGCACAATCGTAATGTGGACGGAAACGGAACGGAAACGGCAAGTTTGACAGTTGTCGCAAATGACGTCGATATGTCCAATTGGAATCAACTTCACAGCAAAAAAATATGAACATTACACGTGATGTAAACCAACTTAATTTGAAAACTACATCAATGCATTACCTTTTATTGGTTGAAAATTCAATTTAAGATCATGTAGATGAGCGAAACGTTGAAAAACAGTAAAAAACGCATTGATATTGTCTTAAGTTTGACCAACAATGGATGTTTGCGTTATGCTGTGGAATTCAATTGAAACGCTCTCTTTTCTCAACTCATTAGAATGCGAGTTTACATGAATGTGTAAAACTATATGTTCGTTCGCTGAAAACAGTGAATCATGGCGCTGATTTTTTTTGTTGCTTTCTCCTGCTGTCATTCGTTTCTCAACACTAAGCCCGAGCTGAGCCGAAATCTCATTTACTAGTTTGTAATTGTATCATAGACAAAATTATAATCCGGATGATATATCCTCGAGGAAAAAAATTAACAAAAAAATGGAGATCAGTGTCAATTTGTAGTTGTCGATTAAAAACTGATGTCTTCGGAAGAGGAAGTTTAATGACATGATGGTAGTATTATGCATTGCGCGATACATTCTCACAAACGTTGTGCGCAAAATACTAATAGAATTGCGATTTTAATCGTTTTGGTGTCTTCGAGCGGTTATTATTTGGGTAATTTGCGTACTTATTGTAGAAGACATCGAAATGATTAATCGTTAACTTGTAGTTCTGTAAGCGTTTTCGCACAACTTTCACGAGAGTTTATCCCGCAATGCACAGTAAATTTAATGAATGATGAAACACTATAAGTCGTTATGCTCGGGTTTTATATTGAACGAGATATTTTTGAATTGATTTTATTTAAATGAACTGTTTTTGACAGAGCATCCATAAATTCAACAACATTTAAAATCACATGAGATGATTCAATTCGTGTAAAAATAAAGTGACATATATTTTTCAACTAATGTAATTTTATTTTTGACTTTAATTTTGAATCTTTTTGAATGCTCCAATTATGTGCATGTAAATAAATTGAAAATTACATTTTTTTATTAACTGTGTTGGATCTAATTAGTTTTCTATCCGACAACCAGGTATAGGTCAAATTGGGCTCTTCCGCTTCCGTTATCACTGCGTTCGAGCCTTTAACCATTGATCGGAAGAAATAAAAAGTGGAACTTCGTATAGTGTAAAGGATCGCAAGCGGGAAGTGGAAGCTTTAAAAAGGCTTCCAAACGGTTCATTTCGAGAAATGGCGAAAAAACTGCCTTTAAGCAAAACTTTCGTTGAAAAAACATGAATTTACACACGTACAAGGTCCAAAAGGCGCTGAATCGCGAAGAACGGCAGAATACGATGGGAAAATCATGTGCTTGGAAACTTTACACTCAGCTATTGACCAAAGAGCACTGTTTCGTTATAGATCACGAAAATTATGTAAAAACAGACTTCCGGCAACTTCCGGGGTTCTGTTCCTTACTGCTCATCATATGTTCAATGTTCTTGAGAACGTTAGGACGCAGAAGATGTCAAAGTTTGTCAAAAAAAATTCATGATTGGGCAAGCAATTTGCTTGTGTGGAAAGCGCAACAACCAGGACGGTCAATGTGCACATATATCTAAAGGAATGCTTCCAAAAGCGTCTAAAGCCTGTCTACGTAAAAATTTCATTCAGTAAGTATATTTTGAATTATTTCACGGATGGCTGATACGTTACGTTGAATACATAAAACTATTTGGTCATGTTTTATTTTTGCCATTTCAAACACCTCAATGCCAATTTGCCGTTTATTCCATTTACTGAAAGCAAAATGGGGTTGAAATGCTTTTTTAACTGACCATAATAAGTTAATATAAATGAGTCATGAAACAGCATTTTAGGAGTTCATAAAGTTTATAATACAAGCTTTCTTATGAAGAATTTGAGAAAACAAGGTTTTAAGATAGTTGTAAGCAAGCTTTGTAGATTCTCAAAAACCAAATAAAAATATGAAACCTATTGGCACCTCTTGGTGCCAACATAAATTAATTTCTAGTGACTTTCATAAAACTTTAATAAAAAATAGTAAAGGTGGACGGTTTTGGCAATGTTACTTGGGCTGTGCGCTAATTTGACCTCATTTAAACTAACAGTAAAGATGCTGTTGGGGCCACTCACAGAGTGTGATAGTAGTTTTTTTATTAAAAAAAACGATAATTTTAAAATAACGTTTGAGAATCGATTTGGCCTCATTTATCCAACAGTATGAATGCTGTAAAGACCACTCGCAAAATGTACGTTGGCAATACGGTGTATATTTTCTGCAGCATACAATTATAGACTATTAATTATTGTGTTTGGTAAGAACAGCAATTTCTCCTATCTTTTTCTCTGCCACTTACGATTAGGGAGTGTCTAGTGCTGAGCTGCAACTGAATCTGCGTTACACTTTTGCACTTATTACGGGGGTATTTTTCATTTTCTGATACGCAAATAGACATTTAATAAATATGAGCTAACCTGACTTATGCAGCGCATTACTAAATCATTGCTCTTGTTATCATAATTTTTGTACTAATTTTACTTTATAGATAATATAAAGAATGCCTTCAACACATGAGGTGACTGAATCTGTGGGAGACATTCGTACTTATTACTGATAATTCGATCAAGTTTCCTTGTTGGTTTATTATTCTTCTTCACAGCCTCGCGAGTGGAAGTACTAATTTTAACAATTTAAGCAATCAGCATCGACCATGTTGATTTTAACTATTAAAGCAGAGTGCTTCTGATTGGGATTTAAAGTTTATGGCATAAACTGTTACATGTTATTGCTCCCTAGAACCATCAGAATGGAAATTTCGACACGCAAGGTATACGATTTCGAAATCACTATCCCGAACAGGTTACCCATTTTGCCGTATAAAACTGTATACACTTGATATATACTTATGTCACAGAGAACAGACATAAGTCAAATTCAAAACTGTGTAAGAAATTTAACGGCCATTTCATAATCGTAATGAACTGGCAATAGCGTGGCGGCGCTGGCATCGCCATCCATTAACCAGCTTGAAATCTTATTCATCAACTAAATTTTTTTGGCAGTTCAGTTCTTTCACCGCACGGTCAACGAATCTTACCCATGTTTTATTAAAAACCGCAAGTGGCCACAGCCCGAGAGATGGCAATAGTATTTTAACGTATTTTAATTTGAATCCTTACACAAGTTTTTTTGTGAAATATATTCTAGTTTGGATGTCTGTTCTCTGTGCTTATGTCATGAACCTTATTATAATTCATTGAATTAAAACATTTAAATACTGGGATGGGATGATGCATCAGGGCATCATTAAAGTGGCAATTGGATAATGGAGTGGACAGCCAACCAGAGTCAATGAGGGGATGTGATGTGTCTACCATTTAAAATTGAAATATTCCACTCCAACAATTGTAATGAATTTTACGCACCTTTCTCAAACAAATCAAGTGGAAAGCTTAACGAAATAGCGTATTTTGTTATTTGTTTTATTGGATAATACCGCTGGAAGGAGATTCTCTTATTCCTGCAGGTTTCGCGTAAGTGTGTATGCTTACAGGCCTACCCAACCCCTTTTGACCCTTCATATAGCAGTATGTTGAATTTATAACGGTAATAAAGCATGATCTTTCTATTAAGTGGAACAGCATTCAGGGCAAGGCCCACGCTACGATGGTGGCTTCATACATACATACATACATACATGTCGACATGGAGTTTTCATAAAGGCCATTGTCGCAAACATAAACAATGGCTTCAAATTTCCGGAGAATGCTAACTTAATCATAGTGACTTTTCACGATGATTGTACAGAAGAGGAGTTCCCCGTTACAATAGAAATGGTTGCCGTCGTCGGTGGTGTTGTGGTAAGCGTGACTGCTACTGGCACCCCAGTGGGTCTGGGTTCAATCCCAGTGGACGTCGGTGATTTTTCTGAGGCGAACAAAACTTGGTCACGTCTTCCTTCGGAAGGGAAGTAAAGCCGTTGGTCCCGGTTCATAGTCATGAGTCGTTAGGTAGGGTCCAGGTGGTGGAGTCGTCTCCCTGGCGTCGGTGATTGTCACCATGTGAGGTAATAGGCCGACGGAAATTAAATAAGTAAAAAAAAAATAGAAATGGTAGTTTACTTGAGCGAGTTTGCATTTTCAAGAAATTTGCGGAAGAAGTAATTGTTTACGTTTGTGACATTCGCCCTTATGAAAACTCCATTTCGATGTATTTCTACAACTTCTTCTATTTCTTATGTTCATCAGTGCTCATATTATGCCATACCCTAGCAAAGGAAAAAAACAAGCTGGTATCAAACAAGTTACAAGTTCTGTTATCCCACATATCTTTTTGAATTGGGTTGTTATCGCATAACAAATTAAGTTATCATCTTTGAATAAATTTGTTACCATATGTTAAAATTTTCAACTTACAATTTATCACAACAGTTACTAGTTGAATGCAGAGCTTAGAATATTACCAGCATTTTTTAACAAGAAATTACACCTTTTATCATTCATTCATTCATTTCTGATATTAGCGTGAGAATTTAAATGCTAGAGAGTTTGAAAATTTAGTGGAATACCTGTTACTAAAAATGAGAAGAGAATTAGTATTTTCCATTTATTTCCAATAACCTTTGCTTATATTGACAGATACGCGTATTTCGTCTACTATGAGCAGACTTCTTCAGTGTCGTGTACTAATAACTTGACTCGACCAGTCGAGTTATTAGTACACGACACTGAAAAAGTCTGCACATAGTAGACGAAATACGCGTATCTGCCAATACAAGCAAAGGTTGTTGGAAATCAATGGATAATACTTATTTTGCTTCTCATACCTATTTCATGAGAATTTAATTTCAAATTGATTACATAATTAGGAACTATTTCAAGAAACATGCTTACATCACAGGGTTTGTTATCATTATTATCATTGTTATCATCATCACAGTGATAATAAAATAAGCTATCACTAGATATTCAATGAGTACACTGAACGAAATGTCATCTCTCGTTTACGAAAATTTTGATTTTTATATTTATTATGTGAAAATCGCCGAAATTGACCACTCTTTCGGAGTTTGAGCGCGGAAAAATGCAGGCCCATCGTGAAAAGGAACTGATAATCCGTGAGATCGCAAGCAGAGTAGGAAGGAGTAAAAGGGTGGTACATAATTTCGTGAAATTGGTTGAGAAACATGCTACCAAATAGCGTCCAGCATTGGTTTCAGAACGCACAAGACGTGAAATTAAGCGATTGGAAATCAATCGTAGGCTTTCTCCTGGTTACATCAGGAAGGAATTGAATTTTCCAGTGTCTTAACGACCAGTGCAGCAAATTTTAAGCAGTGAAAATAATACCAAATATGGTAAAAGTGTGCCCCCGTTCTTCGCTTATTGCCTCGACATAAAAAAAGCAAGATCGGAATTTGCAAGTATCATTTCTGGGAAAAAGAGTGAGAAAATGTGGTGTTAAGTGATTTAAAGATATTCAATTTAGATAGACCGGATGGATCAACTAACTGTTTGCAGGATATAAGGAGCAAAAGCCATAAAGAGAATCGAGAAATTTTGGAGGGGGCACTCTGATGATCTAACTGAAAAAAACGCCAGTGTGTTTCATTTCGACCAGAAGGAATTCTGAAAAGCATCTGCAGGTCTTGGACGAAGTTTATTTCCCGATCGCTGAAAATATTATGGAAAATAACATGATATTTCAGCAGGACAACGCCACTTGCTTTTCTGCACGTATCACGAAATCGTTTCTGGCGAATAGTAACATCCCTGTTCTCGAATGGCCAGCATGTAGCTCAGAACTCAATACAATCGAGAATGTTTGGGGACTACTTTCCAAACATGGGCGTATGTTTGACATCCTTCTTCAATTTCGAACTGCTATTGTCGAAGAATGGAGAAAGGCTGGCAATCGTGCCTACTTTGGACTCCGAAGGACGCTAAGATCGAACAAAGTTCGCCGAACCACAAAGTTGACCATCTACAAGACATGAATTGGACCGGTAGTTCTCTACGGCCACTAAACATGAAGACGGGACGTGGAGGAGGCGAATGAACCACGAGTTGCACCAGTTGCTGGGAGAACCTCTCATCGTACACATCGCAAAAATCGGTCGACTACGATGGGCTGGGTTGTAATAATGTCGGACGACAGCCCTGTGAAAATGGTTCTCGAAAACGAACCGACAGGTACAAAAAGAAGAGTCGCGCAACGAGCAAGGGGATTGATCAAGTAGAAGGGACCCTCCGCAGACAGCGAGGCTGGCGAGGTACAGCCATGGACAATGGAAACAACTTCTGTGTACAGCAGAGGCCACGCCGGCTTTAGTCTGATTGGTAAGGTAGGGTAAACTACGGTTTTGTTTTTATTTTAACTTTGTTCTTATATTTAACTTCTGTGGAAGAATTTTCAAATCAGTTCAGCGTTTTATGTAAATTCTAGAATATTGACCAAAAACTTAGGTAACAGAAACTATAAATGCAACGGAGGCCTTTTGAGTTTTGTTCTTATATTTATGTCACTCAGTGTACTCTTTTGTTATTCATTCTATTATTTTGTAAACAGCCAAAATAACAGAATAAATAACAAAAGAGCCTCAATGAAAACATATTCAATATTCAAACATTGATAACCTGATATTAGAATTCCGCATCCATTTGGTATAGTTCTTTACTCGGGTATTATGTACATATGCGTGAGTTGAAGTTCGCTAGAATCCAAACATGGTCTCAATCATGGCCGATTTTCTTTGGCATTCCAAATTTTTGAAGGTACAAATCTAAGGAAATTATAATGATTTTACATGCCAAACTCTCATTGAACTCTTGCTTTACTACAGCAGTAAAAAATGTTTGGCATGTAAAACCTTTCGAAAATATGCAATAGGAATGCAAGTTGGCCATAACTACTGCCAGATTTGTTTTTACCTAGCGAACTTCACATTTTTAAAAGAATAAATAGCGATAAAAGTGGGGTCCTCCCTTAGCTCAGTCGGTAAAGGTCTAGGAATTTTTCGTTAAGAAATTTGTTTCGACTCCATGGGCATAAGGTATGATTGTACATGCCATACAATCATACTAATGCAGAAATCGTACCTGCATCGAAAGTTCTTTAATAAGTGGAAGTGGAAGTGCATTTAGAAGACTAAGTTTCGAGCAAACAATAAGCTAATTGTGAAAGCAATAAGCTTGAAAGCGATAAAAGTGTCACCCAAAGCTAGAAACGTAGAACCAAAAGAAATCTTATATGATGTGTTTTAATGTTTTCGTATTTCGATTTTCCCAAAATTGATTCTACCCAAAGTGCTCAATCCACATCGTCCTACTTACATGCTTCCAAAGATTAGGAACGAACTATGTTTTCGAGAAAAACAAACATGTTCCGGACATGTGACTTTCTTCCATAATCTAATTCCGTACACCGTGTGTCGCATCTAAGCGATGCAATGCGGCCTTGTTGAATCTTTCACATGCGAGCAAAACAATGACCGACAAGATCGTATCAATACATTCGACTCGTGCCACTCGATGTAAACCTCTTGCTAGCTGACCGCAATCAGGCCGCAAAGTAACGTTCATTACTACCAATGTAAGACAAAACGGGTATTACACCGATGACATACGGGGTCGTGTGAGATTTTCGGAAGGAACAAATCTCACGATTCTAGCTCCCTTCTTTAAAATCAACACTTGATAAAGCAGAAAATGTCCACAATTCAGCATTCGTTCAGAACCGTGTAATAACGGACAAATTAATTGTGATGGCAAAGCAGCGTCGATTACCCCCTCGCCCCGATGCCTCGCTTGGTCCACTCACTTGAACGCCAGAAAAGTGTCGGGCGGACCCCGCCCACCTTACAATGATAGCGATAATGATGATGTTGTTGATGTTGGTGATTAATAGGCAGTGTGATGTGATTTCACGTTGCGACTTTAACAGCAGACAGGAAGATATATTTCAAGCTTTATTATGAACTACACGCAACGATCGGAGCGATTTCAGTTTGAGCCGGAAAATGAGCGTGAGCTCCGTTACTAACGAGATAAGACGAACAAAAATAACACATTTCACAGACGATTGGTCAATTATTATTCTTAATATACTAATCTGTTTTCAATTCGGGAAGGGCGTTAGGATGATTAGGTTGCAAAACATTTCTTGAAAATATTAAATTGTCGAAGATAACAAGATTATTTGAGGTGATTAAAAAAATTTGATTTTGATTCAAAGGGGCCTCAGATAGCCTAGTCGGCACGAATTCCAGGGGCTGGATGGTCAGGAAGATAATATATATAGTTTTGGGGCTCAGGAAGTACCAGCACATCGGTCCCAAGCGATAAAGATCACTACTCAAAACATTACTCACAATAAATAAACCCTCAAATATTTTCTCAAAATAACACATCGAATGAAAACAATAAATTCAGTTCCGAAAAGTGGAAAAATGGGGTAGTCTATGGTGTACTTGGGACCAATAAGGTTCTAAAGCAGTGAACCAATTTTAAATCGCTAGTCTGGTCGAGGGAATCTTTCGGGTTGTAAATTTCTCGGCTTCCCGGAGCACACTGCACTGGTGTTGACATCAGAAATTACTCTAGAATTAATCAACTGATGCTGAAAATCAGCAATTAAAAATACTCAACTTTGAGAGCAGAACAGACTGTGGAAGCTACACTCGCTGGCGCAGCAATCAGCTTGAAATACTAAGACAGAAGAACAAACAGGTGATTGGCAAAAGTGTGCAAAATGTCAACAGTTTGACTCTGTGGATCTAAAATTGATCTCATCACATCTCTTTCATTTTTTGTCAATATTATGTATGTACTCCGGTGCCAAATCCTTTGGAAAATAACGCATACTGCAAACGTTTTTCATATGGCGTTCTACGTCTAAATATCCAATGTAAAAAGTGTGTTTTTCGTGAGACGTTTGCAACGGAAACAGTTCAAACAGGCAGGGATCCAGTATGTTCCATTCTCCACCGCCCGACCTCGCCAGTCGGGCGGGAGTAGGCTCAGATGACCTATACCTGACTTACGCTGATCAGGCTCTGAACACGGTTCCTCATGAAGGGCCTTGTCAAATCTCGCATGGCCTCCCTGCTCGCCTTCAAGCTTGCATAGATAACCATGGGATCACTATAGCGACTACTCCACGTGGCACATTGCGATCAGTGGCTGGAGAGTGATCGTAACAAAATTGAGGGTAATTACCACAGTCATACGTATGTTACCTCAGCAGAATGGCGAATCCGATCGATAATGCATCCAACTGCTTGGACACCTCTATCACTTTAGGAAAGGTTTCCCGCATCCTATACATAGACCGGATGAGTCATGGCTCATCCATGAACGACGAACCCTAGCGAGATGGCACCTGCTTCTGATGCCGTGGCACTTCCGCAAGTGTCGTACACGCCAGATCCCACTGTTTCACGCAGTGGGGACCTCACTAGGCCGCCTAAAGGACTATATACTATATAGGAGTCGAAGTGCGGAGTATACGCCGTACCCGCACCGTCGAGGTGCTCTTGGAGCTGAAGAAGACGACAGACCTAAAGGGGACCCGACTTATAGAGACCTGGCCAGACAGGCCTTAGGTGAGGTGTGGAGCACAGTTGGATGCGATTATCGACTTACGTCATCGCGCAACAACATTGCAGACTTAAAACTTAGCCTCCTTAGGCTACGCACGACAGTGCAGACTGCATGCAAGGACAGGGAAGAGCTGGAAGCCAAGCTCAGCAGCTGAGCAAAGTGCCAAAGAGTTGGCACGGCTAGCCACCACGAGCAGGGCGAGGTAGGTAGCTTCGAACAGACCCAGAAGGAAGAGTCCGTCTCAGTCGGAGATCTCGCATCCAATCTCAGCATAGGGGTAAGGACCTCCAAGCGGACTAGGCAGTCCCCAGGCGAAACGGCACCCCGGCGCTTCCAAGCAGCGGATAGTGTCGGCCGCCCCCATAGGGAAACGAACCTACGCAAAGGCTTCGTGGTTGTAAAAGGTGAATGGAATGTTCTTCAGCAGCTGCTACGCACCGCCAAGATGGTTGATTGAACAGTTTTGTAATATGCTCGATTCGTGATGACAACTGCAAGGTGACAACTAGCTCTAAACCCGTTGGTAATAGCCGGGGTACTTCAACGTTTGGACGCTCGAGTGGGGAAGCCGCCTCACCAACCTCAGGGGCAGGATTCTTCTGGAGGCCTTGGCTAGGCTCAATGTGGACCTAGAAGACGTGGGTACCAAGAGTACCTACTTTAGAAACGAAGCGGAAACGATGATAGATGTAACTTTCAGCAGTCCTGTGCTGTATAATATATAATTGGAGGGTGGATGCTGGCTACACCCATAGTGATCACTTGATGGTTCGTTATTGTTTCGTCCACAATACAAGACAGCTTCGCCCGAAGATGGAGGACGTCCTACTTGAGAGCTTGAAAGGGAACGAAACTTACGCAAAACCCGGGAACCTTGCAGCGAACGACTCGTTATGACACTTACACGAGCGTGCGATGCGCAAAGCCGAAGGAAGTCAAACCGAGGAATGAAAGATCGCCGGTGTATTGGTGGACGAAGTCGATCGGCTACCTCCGAAGAACATGCCTCCATGCAAGACGGAGGTTGCAAAGAGCGCGGTCAGACGTCGATAGAATCGAGCGTAGAGGGCCGCTAGTCACCGCAAAGGCCGCACTGCAGAAGGAGATAAAGGCCAGCAAGCGAGCCTGCTTTGAAGGCCTGTGTCATAAGACCAATACGAATCCGTGGGGTGACGCCTATTGGGTACTAATGACCAAAACCAGAGGAACGGCGGCTCCAACCGAGCAATCACCAGGGCTGCTACAGGTGATCGTTGAGGGACTCTTCCCAAACCACGACCAGAATCCATGACCCCCATCGCCGTAGATTTGTCCCATGACCAGCGTTCCAGTATCCCAGACCTTAACGCTGTCATAGCGATGGAAGGGTGGGCGGCTTAGCCGAACACTCGTGACCACGTGGGCATTGACAACGGCACAACGGGGACCGGCGACGAGGCGACGGTGACGAACGAAGAACTCATTGCGATAGCAAAGTCGCTGAAGGTGAACAAAGTGCCGGAACCGGATGGTATTCCGAACCTGGCCATCAAGACGGCTATCTTGCTGGATCCCGAAATGTTCAGGGTGGTGATGCAAAGGTGTCTGAACGAGGGCGTCTTTCCGGGCGCCTGGAAAATTCAGACCCAAGTGTTGCTACCAAAGACAGGGAAGTCACCTGGAGATCCATCGGCATAGAGACCCATATATCTGTTGCATACAGTAGGTAAGGTACTCAAGAACGTAATCCTCAACTAACTGACAAAATACACGGAGGCTATAGGCGGTCTGTCTAACAACCAGTTTGGCTTTCGTAAAGGGAAGTCGACGATGGATGCCTTCTGTCCGCCACCAAGACTGCTGAAGTGCCAATTCAGTGCAAGAGGCGAGGAGTACGCTACTGTACAGTGGTCTCCCTTGACATGAGAAATAGCGCCAGTTGGGTGGCTATCGCTAACTCGCTCCAACGCCTTCAGGTTCCTTGGTACCTGTACAAGATTCTTGGATGCTATTTCCAGAATCGCGTACTGGTATACAACACAGAGGTAGGCCAGACACGTGTTCAGATCACCGCAGGCGTCTAACAAAGTTTGATCCTGGGTCCGGTGCTATGGAACACGATGTACGATGATGTACTATGGCTTGAACTCCCGAACGGGGTGAAGATAGTCGGGCTCGCAGACGACATCACCCTAGAGATATGTGGTGAATCCTTTGAAGAGGTCGAGCTAACGGCCTCGCACTACATTGGCATTCTGGAGAGATGGATGAGTTCCAGGAAACTGGAGCTAGCCCACCATAAGACTGAGGTCACGGTGGTAAATTACCAAAAATCGGAGCAACATGCGACGAACAGTGCAGGTAACTGCACGATTGAATCGAAGAGGTCTTTGAGGTATCTGGATAAAAAATTACCTTACCTTAACGATATCACAAATCCTCCAACCATTTATTTAATGGTTTGAATGATACCCCAAATAGGTCGTTAAGCAAAATAACCATACGAAATTGATTAGGGAAGCCTCTATGGCTATATCGGCATTATCCCGCATGATGTCGAATGTCGGCCAGTGTCGCCCTGTCCATACTTAGGTACGGCGGTCCGGCATGGATCACCGCCTTGAGTACCAAGAGCTACGTTAGTAAGCTAGAGAGTACGGATAGGCTTATGTACCTAAGAGTGGTTAGTGCATACCGAACGGTATCACGCAACGCGGTCTGCGTCCTAGTAGGAATGATGCCAATAGTGATTGTCATGAAAGAGGACGTGGAGTGCTTCGATCAACGTGAAACTAGAGGTATTCGGAAGACCACTAGAGCCGCATCTGTAGACACACCGACTAATTCCGGAATTAACCGGGTGGGTTGGTAGGCTTCCACTTAACGCAGATTTTGTTAGACCACGGCTGTTTTAGACAATACCTGCACAAATATGGGCATTCACAGTCCTCCGAGTGCGCGGAAGTCGTGGAAATTGCGGGACATGTGTTCTTCGCATGTCCTCGTCTCGACGGCGCGAGATCCGGCATGATTGCCGTAAGCGATCACGACACGACTCCGGATGATTTGGTCCAGAGGATGTGCCAAGACCGGGACATCTGGGACGCGGTATGCCTAGCAGCCTCCCAGATTGTCCGTGATCTCCAACAAAAATGGTGAAACGACCAACGGCAGGTCGCAGGGACCACCTAACTACTCAAGCCCTAAGTTTCTAGACTTAGTGGCTACTTAACAAGCACAAAAGTCCCCTCTCCGAAGTAAAATTTAGCTATGCGTTTGATAAACTCTTGGATAACTGAAGTGCAGTTTCTCAGAAATTAAACACTGTGAAAAAAGATGAATATTTTTTAAATGTAAGATTTGCTCAAAAAAATAATACAGCTCAAAATACCAATATCTTTGAATTATTAACTTCTAGAAGAAATAAAGCTCATTATGCGTCATGTTTATGCAATTTATCCTATAAATTAATAAAGTGTACCAAACACAAACAAAATTACGGCTTTACGTAAACGTATGGAATCTTTTGTCAGTTCAATTATTGCGATGTGTTAAAAATCATGTTGCAATTCTAAAAATAATAATCGCGTAAAAAACTTATTTTCATCATGAAAATTTTGAAACCCTGAGATGATTGAAACGTTTGAACTTATTTGCTTCTTCTTTTTTTTCATTACTATATTTGTATGGTATGTAGCAGGAATATTGATTATTTTATTTCCTTAAAGAAATTGAAAAACTGGACATTTTTTTAAACAAATTTAACTGTTTCGCAGCTCAATTTTTTTACAGTGCATGTTATTTAGGAACTGTCTTTTAGTTATCAAAAACTTTGCTCAAGACACCATAACGATAAAACGAACTATTTTTATAATCATTTTAATACAACAGATGCACTTATACGTAGTTACTTCTGGAAAGTTAGTCGTGACTAAATATGAGCTAACAATACCAAAAATGGCGTTTTGAATCATATGAAATAACTGTTTCAAGTTTCAGCTTTACCAAAATGATTTTAAATATAGAAAAATGATTAATTGAAAATCTGATATTTTTTAACGCTGTTGTTAGGAAGCACTCTATTGCTACATGCATTGGTTAGCTTTTGACTAGCAATGGTAAAACTAGGCTATTGACATCCTTGTACTAAACAGAAATGAATGGTAGTCAGTGGCATATCTCAAGTTCAAATTATTTTGGGCTTGCGATAAGTTGTCTAAAAACAGTTGAACAATTTATGTTGGCAATGCGTTAAATAAAATTGCAACTGCAGAGCAACATGCCGAAAAGGCGTAAGATATTTTATATTCCATCTTATCTAGACTTTATCGAAACCATCCTAAAGGGTGATACGGTCAAAATTTGGTCAAGGGAAAACGCGTGTAAATCGGTGAAATCGTTTATTTTAAAAATCAAATTAAATTTCTTTTTCAAGTTCAATTAGTATAAAATTCAGGAAAAATATTCAGTTAGGCTTCCGCTTTTCCAAATCCGAATTGCCGGGCCTTACGCTTGACCCCTGCCATCAGATTTTGTACAGCCACCTTGTCCACCTTCTTCGCCGCAGAAAGCCAGTTTGCCTTGAACTGCTGCTCGTCCTTAGCAGTTTTTTTGGTCTTCTTTAGGTTCCGCTTGACAATAGCCCAGTATTTCTCAATTGGGTGGAGCTCTGGCGTGTTGGGAGGGTTCTTGTCCTTCTTGGTTGACAGTCCCGGAAGCTATGAAAATGCTGCTTTTCAAGCCACAGGTACAGATGGCTTGCCAAACCAGATATTTCTTTGCGAACTTTGACAGTTTCGTGTGCTTGAAAATATCTGCTACCTTTCCCTTCCTTTGCCGTATAAAACTCCTGTCCCGGAAGCTGCTTGTAGTCGGCTTTGACGTAGGTTTCGTCGTCCATTACCACGCAGTCAAACTTCGTCAGCATCGTCGTGCACAGCCTCCGGGATCGCGCTGTGGCCGTCGTATTTTGTTTATCATCGCGATTTGGAGTCACTACCTTCTTGTAAGTCGATAGTCCGGCTCGTTTTTGGCTCGATGCACGGTTGTAGACGATACACCCAGCTTATTTGCGGCATCTCGGAGAGATAGGTTAGGTTTCGCTTGAAACTACCGGCAACTCTCTTTGTCGTCTCAGCGGCTTCCGGTTTTCGATTTCCCCCCGATCCAGACTTCTTGGCTGTCGACAAACGTTCCCCAAACACTTTAATTACATTTGTAACGGTTGATTTGGCAACTTTTAGCGATTTTGCCAACTTTGCGTGCGAGTAGCTCGGATTTTCGCGATGCGCGAGCAAAATTTTGATACGCTGCTCTTCTTGCTTGGACGGCATTTTGACAACTGAAGAGTGAATTCCAAAATCAAAATAGGAGCAACATTCTACACACACACCTTCAAAATGAGGGGTGTTCAGGTTTTTTAAATGCAAAATTGAAAGAAATACGTCAAGTTGATATTGACCAAATTTTGACCGTATCGCCCATTACACACTTAGAATTTTATGCCGAGTCTCGGCTTTCTGAAACCGAGATCCGAACAGCCGACCTCTCGGTTTCGATCTCGGCTTTATTATGTTAACCGATAACCTCGGTTTGGGTAAAATTGAAAGCTCATTTAGTTAGCTGGGAATCTCGGCATCAGGAAACTGATGTATCGGTTGAAATTCAAAACAAACAAAAATGAGAGTTACCGAGATTTCAGTTAAATTGTGTATAAATACTCGAAATTTCGGATTAGATTTTCATCGAAATATTGAATATTTTATGCCTATAGGCAATACCCTGCATAGATGGTGGTTTGCGTCAAATCCGCTGGCTGGCTGGTACAAGAAGACGTGGAGTATGATCTGTATTTAAACTACAGAGAACAGACATTGATGTTCATAAACCTTTTCTTGAAAAATATATGTAAAAGTTAATATGGGCTGCCGGTATAAGAAGCAAGTACAGAGAAAAAAAAACAAACAAAACCTTTCAGGTTATGTGCTAGGCTTTGAATTGATAAACATTGACATGACAGTCGCACAACTGCAGCGCCGCCTACCAGGAGCATAACGACATACATTTGAAATATCGGTTTAAAGTTTTACACAAGTAGCAGATCGAAGATGAATCCTACCTCACGCCTCCACGAGTCATATGATCACAAAAGACTGCCAGCTGAAACATGGAGACGCTGGTTGGCGTAGCCTGGGCAATGTTGTCAATCTGACAATAGCGGAGTGAGGAGGTGCGACCGGTAAATCATATCATAATTTCCCATTATTATATCTTTCAGGTCTACCAGGTCATCAGGTATTATAAAAGAATTTAAAATTTAAAACTCATTTTTTTTTTGCTCATGCGGAAGTTTGTCTACAATTGCAACAAAACAGCAGTCGACATAGATGTAATTATCAGTTTATATTATAATATCCCTTGACTCTATATATAATCAAACAGGACATTGTTTATTCATAACCATTATCAATCTTCTTTATCATCATTTTTATCATTTTGATCATTACTGGTGTTTTAGAATTTATATTTTAACATATTTTTTTTATAATTTCATACTTTTAATTACTATGTCTTTTATGTCCAATTATCATTATGATTTAGAAGTATCTAGTGCCTTGAATAAAAGAAGCTGCAACGGAATCTATGGTTGGCTTTTGCACTTATTACCTCATGTGTTTTTCAATTCCAGTTTGCAAATGGACCTTTTCCAAATCTGAACTTTTTGCCATTCGGATTGTGTCTGATGTTACAGTTCAATTTTTGTCAGTACCGTATCATAACTCACAACATCATTATATTTGATGATATTGTTTTATTGATTTTACTTCATAGATGATTTAAAAATTGCTTGTTGTTTTTTTACGTCGATTTGTCTTTAACTCCCTGTCAATAAAATCTTCTCTGTTTTCCTTACACAGGACCAATAATTATTAGGCCAGCAAAAATAAAAGCGTATTGTTGTAATAAAAATCACCACCAAGCAGCAAATAGTGAACATGGCAACACTAAATTAAAATGTATAAATGTAATTTTTGTAAAATTTAACAAACTTTTTTAGGATACCTTAAATCAACATTTTAGGAAATTGCTGCTATCGCTGAAAACGAACGAAACCGTGCTTAAGTGCGAAAACACAGAACTCTCCACTTTAGCACTTTACAACATTTCTAATATTTCAGGATCCACCGAAAGAGATCATAAATAATAGATACCGAATGATTGCAGTATTTTTCATTTTCATAAATTATATACACTAAATATTTCATGGGAATTGAAGGGACCATCAGGGCACCCGATTGTAGCACTCTGGCCGGGGAGAGTGGAAATGCAAACTTCCCATTGCTAACAGTTTGTGAATAGAAGGCGGGCTCTTCTCCCCGCTCATTGAGGCATCCTCATGTTAGATAGCTTGCTCTTTTGACCGATTGTTCAATCTTGTTGTTGGAAGGAGATTCTTTATATCCCTGAGTCCAAGCTTTATTTCGGACACTTTTCTTTCTGTGTAGATTTTGAATTATTTCACGGATCGCTGAAACATTACATTTATATGACAACTGAAACTCTCCACCTTATTTCGCGGTACAACATGTATACATTCTGTAAAATGGCGTCGAATCAAGTGAATGTGCGCAAACGCATTTTGTACGAATGGCAGTAAAATCCGAATTTCTTGGTACGCTTTCTTGCAAAGAAAGTAAAATTACCGAAAAGTACCATGTATTGTGTAAATCATTTGACCAGCACTTGACTGTGGATCGGAAGGTTGTAAGTGGAACAAATCTAAAAATATGCTCCCGACAAATGGACATGAAGGTGGTACCCATTATTGAGAAAAAAAAAACAATCTTTATGTGCGAAATGTGGCTCGCAAAGATGGGAAGTCGAAACATACGTACAAAAAGTGAACCAAATGCAAGGACTGATGGTGTACAAAGTAAAAAAGGGGCCCAACCGTGATGACAAGCAAAATTTCAATGCAAAAAGTCGTTCTAAGGAACTTTACAACATTTTTTTTTAAACATATTCTTATATCATAATGGAGGACGAAACAAACGTACGGATTTTTATACTTCAATGCGAAAAAACGCTGTTGCCGAGCATTTCCGGACAATAAAGATGTCCAAATTCCTGAATAAGTATTTGATATTTCAGAAAGTTCTAGAATTTCACAGAAAGAAGGGTTAAAATCTTAATCTACTGTTTTATATGTAGATATAACTCTATTATTGTGAATTAAACAATCGATTTTGTAGAATTATGTGAAGAAAAAATTTTCCTGCTATTATTTTGGTGTCCGAAATAACACGTGGACCGCCTTTACTGACATATACAAAAAGTTTTGTTGAAATCAGTTCACGCTCCGTGCTGCTATGAAGTCAAACTTATTGTGCAATAATTGAGCTTTATAAGCAAGGTAATCTTCCGGTGTGTATCGCAACATTAAAAATTCCAATTCAAACTCTTTACGATGCTATTAAACAGTACAATGAGCTTGAAAATTTAGAGGACCGTCCGGGAAAACGCAGAAAGAGAACTGCTAGGATCACACGGAACCGAATATAACTACATCATAGAATAAATTGAGATCCTAGACGACGCCGTTTTGGCAGGAAGACGTTTGGCATGCGGACGTTTGGCATACGGATGTTTGGCCGAATGGACGTTTTTTCATATTGAAAAATTTCATGAGCGCTACATTTCATTAATCAATAAAACTCCAAAGAACTGCTCATTAATGAAAGAAGGAAAAATCTCACAGGGCAAGCGCTTGATTCAGACGTTTGCTTTCTGATACAGGAATATGAATAGCCATAAAAGTCCCATGCGCAAAGAATTAAAAGAAGGTATCTTTCCAAAAACTGCATATTTTTTCAAGATTATTAAAAATAATGAACTATTCCGTCTAGTTTTTTAACATTTTCTACCTAAAATCAGGAGTCTGAATTTCATTCTAAACTCATTCATGCTTTTCATGCATATGGCCAAATGGCCGAATCCCAATTTTTTCGTTTTTAGTGAATTGATATAGGGTAGGAACGGCTTACGACTCGAGACTTATTCAGCGGGTAAACGTTAACCTACAACGCTCATTTTTTGTAGTATGGTGCTCCATGTAGTGAAGCACCATACTGCAAAAAATGAGCGTTGTATGTTAACGTTTACCCCGTGCTTGGAATAGGGTCTTGGGGTCCTTAAGCCGTTTCCTACCCTAGTTGAAACTAAATCAGAATGCTTATTACTGCAAATGCGCAAACATATTGAGAAACTCTTTAGTGCAAAAAGTCTAAATATATGCTGATAGACAATTTTCGGCAAAACGTCTATTCGGCCAAACTTTCATTCGGTCAAACATCCATATGCAAAGATGCCATCCATATGTTCCCATCCCCATCCTAGACGATCAGTACGAAAAATAGTGTAATCACTGAAAATCGACCCACAATTCCATTCTAATCTACGCGAGGACATACACGGTGTTCAATAAGTTCGAATACAAGTTTTCATCATTGCGTAGGTATGCGCCATGTACATATTCTGCATTGGTATTGGTGTCAGCTTTAGCTTCATTCATACGCTACCGAATGTGCGCGGTGTTGACATTCTGTTAGTTGTTGTTCGTTTGTTACGCGCGATGAAAGAGTATCGGGACTTCGTAATTAAGCGTTTTTTGAACGGTGAGCGACCCGGCGATATATTCCGGCTGCTGAAATCGCATGGGGTCAAGCGGAACTTTGTCTACACGACCATCAGATCTCAACGTTTCCATTGGAACCGCTCACACCATACTCACCAAGGACCTTGGTTTCAGGCCTTACAAAAAACGTAAGGTCCATGGCGTTTCGGAGGCTACCAGCAAAAAGCGGTTGGATCGAGCTAAGAGGATCCTCTCTCGGCACGCTGGTCAGGAGTTTGTTTTTTCGGACGAGAAACTGTTCGTGCTGCAGCAGCCGCACAATGTGCAAAATGACCGGGTGTGGGCGCCATCGAGGGACAGCATTCCTCAATCCAATATAAACATCCCTCGGTTCCAAAGTGCCGCGTCGGTGATGGTTTGGGGGGCAGTATGCAAACGTGGTAAGCTACCCTTGGTGTTTATTGAAAAAAACGTCAAAATCAACGCGGCGTACTACAAAACTGAGGTTTTGGAAAAGGTTGTTGCCCCCAGTCTCCGAAGCCTCTACGGCGATGAGCACTACGTGTTCCAGCAGGACGGTGCACCAGCCCATACGGCAAATGTGGTTCAAGCCTGGTGTCGGGACAATTTAACCGACTTTCTGGACAAAACTTTGTGGCCTCCCAGCTCCCCGGACTTGAATCCTCTCGACTTTTTTGTTTGGTCCTATATGATGGCGAAGCTGAACGAATACAAGGTCAGCACTTTGGATCATTTCAAGACGGTAATTCTCAAAATCTGGGACGAAATGCCCATGCAGTCCGTGCGTGCCGCCTGCGACGCGTTCGAGAAACGTTTGAAGCTCGTTAAGGAGTACAAAGGGGGGGTCATTCCAAGAGAAATGTTGTAAACGTTCCTTGTAAACATAGCTTTCAATAACATAAATCCAAAAAATAAAAAAAACATGTTTTAATTTTTTTACAAATTTTGAAAGTGTATCCGAACTTATTGAACACCGTGTATGGTTGCATTCTTACAAATTTTCGTAGAACCACCTATGCGGTTGAAGGCATGTGTAAAAAAACAAAGGAGGACATTTTTAGTCATTGATGAAAGTATTAGCTACTACTTTTCCTTTAAATATTTTGCTGTTAAATTTAAAAAAAAAACTATAAAGTTATGATTGAACCAAGATATGGGACCATCATCATCAGTTGAAAATAATTTCGTCCATTTATAATTGAATCGTTTCACACCAAACATAATGTCAATTGACTGCATGTCAAAAATATTTCACCTAACCTTATGCAACCGTATACAACAGCCCATGTTTCTATTAATAAAATTGAAAGATCAAGTGACTGATTGCTTTTGCCATTTTTAGTTGTTGTATTCAATCAATCAAACACCTTCTGTGATAACATTCGACACTTGGTGACCATAATTTCAAAAAATTAAACAAATTTCTCGCACCTTGACCGGCATCATAGGGCAGAGCGACTTTTGCCAACTCTTGCAATATCCATCTTGGATTGCTCGAGCGACTTTACCGTAAAATCGTACACACGATCCATGTAGCTAGCACACCATCAGAGAATGTCACTTTAATTCAATTAAACCCATATTTCAACCAATAAAAATATGACCTGAAGCGAAAGAAACGAATCACATATCATCTTTTTGCTTACTGCGGGGAGAATGGTAGTGATAGGGTTCCTTCCTTTCTTTTTCCTCTGTCGCAAACGCATTTCTTTAACCAGCTGGAAATGTCTCAATATCCCTCTCGCAGGAAGGTTAAGTTTTTTCGATTTCATGTCAAACTTCTTTGTACATAACCTGAACATTACATGAACCCAAGCCTGCTAAGATGCGTACAGGTTGTAGAATTGAGCAAATGGCATTTTCAGGTCACCTAGGACCTACACAGTGATTGCCCCCGTTGAAGAATGCCGCTGAATTGTTAAACATTTAACGAAATTAATTGAGTCTTATTGTTGATGAATTCAGCGCTTATTTATCGAATAAATAACTTCTTATAGTCAGTCCGCCTGGCCGCCACTCCAGAGCACTTTGCGCAAAACTCTCGGATATATTGTATTGTGTGTGCGGTTGGTCCCGGATGATAGGTGTATTGTACATGGTCGGACGCGGAAAGTGGGCACCTATTCGACGCGAGAGTTTTGTGTGTAAAGTACATAGGTACACAAAAGACATCAGCGCGATCAGTGCGGCTTCCCGCGAGTCAAATATCGCACGTTGTCTCTTCGACACCACACACACCGTGTCCACCCACCTACGTCTCAATCGAGCACGTTATCATCATCGACGATAATACGTATTCTAATACACAGGCAGAAACTGCTGTTATGATGTTTGTTGTATTCTTCTCGGCCTTTTCATTGATGCTTCACAGTGATACAGTTTTCATTTTATGAAGGCACTTAGCATATCGGACTGTACTGGTCACTTCTTGGCCAATTTCAGCGCACTTCTTATGAACACACATATGAACCACATAAGGGCTACAGATACAGCCAAGACGCGGCAACAGATGAACCACTTTACTCTTTAATCTTCTCATCTTCCGAATTAAGTGAATCGTTCTCGTCTATGATAATCAGTTAGTGTGCCTCCAAGCCGCCAGAATACGATTCTGTCATTTCAAACACATTGTAGATTCACGATTAACAATTGTTCCGTGCAGTTTTTTCGGGTTCCTACTGTAATCATCTAAAACTCCACACGACACTCAATACACTGTATACCACAAATCAGCCAATTGTCAAAATCAATAGCAAATAATAAGCAAAACAATCAACTACAAATGTGAAACTTATTTTCCAAAATACCATTAGGTCTCGTAACGGTCCAGAAGTCCGTTTCATCCATGTTGATCAAATCACAGTCCAAACCCAACTGATGCGCGCCGATCCCAATTGGCTCCTATCTATAGACTTTTTCCGCTCTTCAAACACCAACGGAACGCAACGACGGCGACAAACGGCGAATGGTGCTGCGGTGACAAACGGGTATAGGGACGGGTCACTACGGGCCGACCATTCGCAAGAACCGAACTGAGATGTTGAACGCACGGAAGACCGGGTCAATCTGGTATAGCTTCAATCGAGCGCATCTCTTAGGTAGTGACAAATACGAATTGCCCTCCAATGTCGATTCGCGTGCTCTCATCAAGCTCCAGAGCTAAATATGTGGCGCGCAGCTTTTCAAATGTGTAGAAAAATTGAACAACAACGACGACGACGACGACGACGGAAGGTGATACTGGGACTGAGCTGGAAAAGAATATATGCTCGCTCACTGTTTACTCCCCTGTACGGTCGGAAGCCAGTAAAGATAGAATTGCGAGATTATGCTTCGCTCGATAGTGGAAGGGAAACTTAGCAATGTTTCTCCGCCTGCAAACGACACTGTTGATTGTGAAGCTTAACAACTGAGGCGGTTAGGGTTATCCACTCTAATTCAATGGGGATGAATTGAATGAAATTTGTGCATATTTATTTATAATACTACTATATTATAAAAACTATTTATAAAAACTCTAATCACTGAAGAACGGTAAATTGAGACTGGCCAACAGAAGGTTAATCAGTAGTTAGGCATTCGATATCATGATTTATTGTGTTGGTGATTATGACGTAAGGGTGACAACTCAAGGAAAATCGCAGCAAGCGTCGTCGCGGACGGTTCTGTTTTGAGTCAGCTGTCGCGTTTTCTTTCCTGTTTCTCGACTCCACTCCTTAATTCGAAAAAATGAGGTTTTAAGTTTGTTTCAAATCGGAGTTTTTGTGCATTCGACTTCAGTGGTTTTGGTTTTGGGGGTGTTGTTAAGGCTGCGGATGGCCTGTTTAGCAGAGTTCAGAGTATTAGAGTCGAACGTTTTGCTGATTTTATCATGCGTGCATGGGATCTCTTTCCATTTTTGTAAATTTCATATCATATAGGGTAACGGGATGTAACGTTAGCCTATCACCTTCATTCGGCCTATGTACAAAACATGTCATTAATTAACCGATAATCATCAAAATCATGTTACTTTCAGGATGACCAATGTAACCCGAGGCAATTGCGACAATATTAATCAACTTATGGCCCAAACACAATGATAACGGCAACAGAAAACGGCAAAGCCCGATCTGAGTATGCCTGCTTATCGGAAAGAAAACAGGCTAGATCCAAGCCGATTCTAATTAGACATATCGAAGACGTTTGCAGCACCTGTCAAAATTGCCGTTCCGTTTCCGTTATCATTGTGTTTGGGCGGTTAGAAATGTTCACTTACGCGAAATTTTCGATTTCCTGAACTTTTGGGGCATCATGATTTTACTGGTTAAGCTCAACAGATTTTCTTCACGATCTTCGAATGATCTAAATTTGGCCTCATAGAATCGATTAACCGACTAATGCAGTCTTGGTTTACAGAAAATAGTTACACGTTACAAATAAACTGTTCACATTGATAAAATAACAATGAATGTTAAGGACAAAATAACAACCAATGTTGAGAACATTTTTTTCTATGTTTCCAACAATGACCTGTTGAATCAATAACGTAGTAAAAGTATTGTTATCGGTAAAACGTTAAGAAGAAATGCATGAGTTTGCGGTTATTTATATTCAAATGGTTCATCTGAACACAAACCCCAAAAAAACAAAATGTTAGTCGAGTGAATTATAATCTTTTCATTATCGAATGGATGATAAATCATATATGAACATTACTTAACTGTTTTCAAGTAGTTTCTTTTGTGAAATTTTGTGTTGAATGAAGCGGATACAGCTGGCAATGCCTCAAATCAAAAAACAAAAGAAAAAATCTTAGAAAGACTGCATTTCCCAACAAACAATTCAAAGCAATAAATTATTAATTATTAATCAATCGAAAGGGACGATGTTGCATCCATGAATGGACCTAAATTAATGCTAAAGGTTGTACGGAATCAAATTGCACCACTTTTAAATGGCTGTAACTTTATACCCGTTGGGTATTTTCTATTGAAATTTTGGGTGGAATTTGTTCAATGTGTATTTGTGTACGTTGTGTAATGGTTTGTTCAGACTACAAAGTTATAACATGTTATAAGCCTATCTTGATGATGAATTTCTTATAAGTTTCACCAGCAGATGTGCAATCGTTGCGAAGATGGAGTCGCAAGAACAGCAGCGGCACACAGAAATTTCCAAAGGAAGCTTGGAATGGTACATTCTACGGTGTCTCGTATTTTAAATCGGTACCACGAACGTTTAACAATCGATTGGAAAGGAAAAAGTGGCAAAAATCCGTATAGTGTTAAGGATCACAAGCGGGTAGTTCAAGCTTTCAAGAGGAATCCCAACAGTTCAACAAACTTTCGTGCAAGATGCACAAAAAAAAAACGTCTGCACACGTACAAAGTTCCAATGGCGCCTAATCACGATGAACGGCAGAATACGGTAGGTAGAAAAATTGCACGGAAGCTCTACACCCAGATGTTGACGAAACCACATTGCCTCGTTATGGATGATGAGACGTATGTAAAGGCAGACTTCCGGCAGCTTCCGGGGCTCCAATTTTCACTGCTCATCATAAATTCGATATCCCTGAAGGCGTTAGAAAGCAGAAGATGTCAAAGTTTGCCAAAAAAAAAATGATTTGGTAAGCAATTTGTTCGTGTGGGAAAGCGAAGCACCCCATTCGTGATAACTGGAACGGTCAATGGGCAGGTGTACCTAAACGAATGCTTCCAAAAGCGTCTACTACTTATTCTGGGGTCACACGATGGTCCTACGATTTTCTGGCAGGATTTAGCCTCATGCCATTACTTAAAAGACGTTTTGGAGTCGTACAAGGCTAAGGAGGTAAATTCCCGAACGCTCCGGAACTGCGAACAACTGAAAAGTACTGGGCCATCATGAAGCAAGCACTTCGGAAGCATCCTTAGGAAGTGAAATCGGAGGAAGTTATGAAGAAAAAATGGATTACCACACATAAAAAAGTTGGTCCAAATGTTGTACATGACCTTATGAGTAGTGTAAAGAAGAAGGTTCGTGCATTTAGATATGGAATTGAAATTGAATAAAACAAACATGGGAGAATATTCATAACATGTTTTATCTTAGTCCCTGAAAGTTTGAAGATGATTGGTTGAACGGACAAATTTTTCCAAATATTTTAGCGTGCCGCAATTTGATTCCGTACACCCTTTAACAAACCGATATATCACCCATGTCCCTCGAAAGTTTCTGACTTTCTGAAATGAGTTGTGTAGCTTTTCGTGATACATACTACCAAACGTCTTATCAAACTTATCTAAGCAAGTATATAGCTAGTTAAATATCGCTTCCAGCTCAAATATTTTATAAGTTATAATTGAAAAATATAATCGATCGTTGCATAATAGGCTGAATCAAGGAACACATACCCTAGAACTTTATAGCTGTATACGGGATTTCATTTATAATAATTTATTCTACTGGAATTCGTCCCAAGAAACCCAGTCCAATTTTATACAGAAGTATTTCCACAAATCTTGAGTATCTCATGATTGAGGCCTAAAAGTCAATTGTAAACAAAGACTTTAAACGTCGATTTCCTTCGAAGGTAAGCTCAAAACATTCTCGTGACTTGAAAGTAGCATCTGGTTTAGAGAAATGTCTATTCTGCCATAACTTCTTCACAGTTTGCATATTACTTGCTCTCAATTTTGTGTTCTACGTGCACTTCTACAGTTATTAGTTGGGAGCTTTCGATGCCTGGTACAATTTTTTGCATTATTATGGTAGTGTGGCAGGTACAATTATACCCTATGCAAGTACAATCATACCCTATCGAGAAAGTTTTGCTAACAAAAACTCCTACACCAAACTAGGAATCAAACCCAGCCACCTCCAACATGTTGTTGCTTTGTAGCTGCGCCCTAGCAGACTGAGCTATGGTAGCACCCACACTTACCTTATGAGTTACGTGATGCGTGAGTTTACAATTGGCTTTTAAGCCCTTAAGGTGAATTACTCAAGAAATGAGATCCTTCGTCGTCCACACAAGAAGCCGACGTTTGATTTGTTTCTTACTGGCTAACCAGACAAATTTATTGAAATTTAAACAAATTTTCATCATCTTTGTTAAAGGATAATTCAAGAACAAGCTTACTAGGTCATATAATAACCAAGGCATATTAAGTAACTTTTTTTTTAATCAGTATTCAAGCAATTGATAGGCAAATTAAAACCAGTTATACTCGAGCAAAATCAATTTCCAGAGCACAGCCACATTTTTTTCAGATTAACCTACGGACTTATTGACGTAAGAACAAAAGGATCAACAAACTAGCATAGGAAAAGAAATTTAACAAATGTCAACATGAGACAATTTTGAAGCTGACATCCACTTAAGTATAGCTGAAAAACAATATTGGAACAACTTTATGGTTTAATTTTGGATTTTTTGTTTATTTACGACAGTTCTCAGCACAGTCATCTCATTCTGCAATTAATCTTTCACGTGTGTTGACAAGTGTTCGCAAGTTGTCGACAGGACTATAAACACGCAAAAAAATACGTAGTTATACCAATGCGAAATAGAAATCAATTCATCTAAAATTTTGATTTAAATATGGACCAATAAAACGGATGAACTGATTTAACAAAACCTTTGAGTTTAAATAAAACTTCATGCTTTATAGAATTGCACATTGAGTTTTAATGTTCAAAACCAAATGGTTTCTTAAACCAACTTAACGCATTTTCTGAAATAATAAAGATTAATAAACTAATACAACAAAACCATTTCATTGAAATAAAACAATATGCTTCATAGAACTGAATTTCGTATTTTATAGTTCAAAACATATTTTCTTAAGACTAATATGTAGCCCGTGTCAACCCGATTCGGAAGGCCACCTTGCGTTAACTGATATTTACCAGATTGTCAGTTATCTGCAAAGAGAATATCTCGTTGATAATCTGTTTTAAAAATTATAGTTGATTATGTTTAAACTTGAAGTAGAAAAGCAGAGGCAGAGACAACAAATTGACATACCGTCACCACTTAAACACTTTTTAACAATTACAAACGGCAGGCTAACAGTATGACAGCTCATAAAAATATTTTGATAAAACAGTAAATTAACCATTTTAGTTTAAATGAATGTGATTGTTATAAATAAAATATTATTTAAATTAATAACACACAGCGGTTATCACTTTCAATAATTTAATTGGTTTGATTTGAATGAAATTAAGAATTGATTTGGAACTTTTTATTGAATTGAATCAAATAGAAACCTTGCATTGAATACCAACAAAATAATGTGTTGATTCAAAACAGAGTGATTTCTTTGCACAAACTTCGGTTTTACTTCTTGTATTACTGAAAAGACTCAAGGGCATGTTGAACAAGACACGATTAAAAGATATGACAATGTTTTCTGATGTATCTGGTAACTCTTGCGTTTTTTTTTATATTTGACACATTCACTAATCAACATCGTTCCACCGATAGGTTTTAAGTCAGGGTAAAATCAGTTCCAAAGCGATCCACTTATTTATATCTTTTTAAATATTTCATCCGTTTTTAACTATGATTTCAACTGTTCAAAACAGGACAAAACTTTTTCATCGGCGCCAAAAATGAACAACTAATGTCTGATGTATGATATGTTCTACCACCCATTGTAGCACGGAAACTAAGTCCGACAGCAATGGCCTTTTTGTTAGACTTGATCAAGCTTTAATAACCACTGATTATTCTAATCACGCCATTGTATGAAGGACCAAAACGGGTTGGGTGGATCGATAGGCAACATCCCTCATACGTATACACAGGGATATAAAGAATCTCCTTCCAACAACAAGATTGAACAATTGGTCAAAAGAGCAAGTCATCTAACATGAGGATGCCCCAATGGGCGGGGAGAAGAGCCCGCCCTCTATTCACAAACTGTTAGCAATGAGGAGTTGGCATTCACACTCTCCCCATCCAGAGTGCTTCAATCGGGTGCCTTGGTGGTCCCTCCCATTCCCATGAATTATTTATATAATAATGTTTATATTTGTAAATGTAAATGAAAAATACTGCAATCATTCGTATCTAATATATATGATCTTCATTCGGTTGCTGTTGCAATGGTCATCATTTGCTGCTTTTATAACAGCAATCCGATTTTATTTTTGCTGACCTAATAGTTATTGCTACCAAGTTAGGAAAGGGAAGAAATAATTGGAAGGGAGTTAAAGACAAATAGGCGGAAAAAAAACTAATGTTTAAATCATCTATGAAGTAAAATCAATTAAACAATTTTATAAAATATAATGATATTGTGAGTTATGATGAAATAATGGCAAAGATTGAACTGAAAAATCAAACAGTAGTCAAACGGCACACCGCGCGGCATGAATCAGATTAGCTCAGAATTGGTAAAAAGTCCATTTGCGGATTTTGGACAGACAAACTTCAACAGTGCCCAGGCTGCCCCACCAGCTAAGTACGCAACCCTTAGCTGGCGGTCTTTGTAATCTCTTGACCCGTGGAAGCATGAGGTAGGAACTTGTGAGAACCATAGCTATGTTGCGGGGACGCATGCTCCATCCCAGTTATCTACTCACCATTTTGCCGCCCGGATGTCTCAAGGTAACTTATTGGATCTAGAAACGTTTCTCGTAAAACTTGCTATGGTTATGAATGCTGCTAAGCGACTAAAAAGCAACTTCTCATCTGACACGGGCGGCATATTATCACTGCATAATTTATTGATCCAAATTTTCTTGCGGTTTAGGAGTAGTTGGGCATAGTCCCGATTCACAAATATGGTGAAGACCACGACGTTAAGAACTACCAAGGAGTCACTAGACTTTCAGCCACGTCTAAGTTGTTTGAAATGATCATGAGCGGTGTAGTTCTAGAGCAAGTCAAATGTTACATTTCGTCGGATGAGCATGGCTCCATGCTGAACGTTCTGTGACGCGTCTGTTTGATTCCACCACTAATCTGCATATCGGAAATAAATCACAAGTTGACGCCATCAACACTTAGATTAATTATGTGATTTTACTGGCAAAATTATGTAAACTGTTTGTATCGAGGCGGTTAACAAAATGATTCCGCTCTTATTTGGCTGGAAGAACGCTCCGTGTTAAACTTGATTCCTTTGTGGAGCTTTAGAACTCATCGGGAATGCTGCAGGGGAGAAAACTGACCCGCTGTCTTCCTGCTGTTCTTCAACGACGTAATGCTCCTTATTGAATCTGGTCAGGCAGAGAAAAAAAATCGATTGACACACTTTAAGCAATAAAGGGCATAGATTCAATTAGTCTCCAATTTCTATCTTGATTTGCGCTATTCACCATTTTGATGACGAGAAACGAAAGAAGCCCTCGCAATCCTCCAATATTTCAAGCCCGTGTACCAACGACGACCTCAAGAACGCCATTCTGCACCCGTCCGAGTTGGTTTTCCCAGCAACAGCACCAGATTTCCGCCCTTCAACGGACAAACAAAATGGCTGATAGCAGGGATAAAATCATCGAGTCCCTGGCCGACGGAACTCAGGCGTTCGATTTCGATCCGGATGGAGCAATCTTCTTCACGACTGGTATGCAAGTTATGAATATGTCTTCAAGAAGGATGGACGGCGCCTCGACGATGCGGCCTGTGTACGGCTACTTTTACGCAAAGAGACGGTTTCCAAACTCAAAAAGCTTTTCGGCCAGCAGAAGTCCGTCTTTCATACCGGGTATCAAAGCCTACAGTACTCGAAGAACAAAGCGAACGATTTTACGTTGTATGCAGCAATGGTCAACAAGAGCTGTGAAGCATTCCAGATCTCGAAACTTTCAAGCAATCAATTCAAGGCTTAGCGATTGATCTGTTTACTCCAATCACCCCGAGACGATGATATTCAAACCACATTGATTACCAAACTAGAAGCAGACGAGGTGGCGACCGCAAACCAGGAGAGTAACATTACTTTGGAAAACCCCCCAGGACACTCAAATGGTGGAGAGCAAGAATACACGAACTGTAAATGCAACCACTCGAAATCCGAAGAAACCTGTGAAGAAGATTCCCAAAACCCCATGCTGGAATTGCGGTGAGTTTCATTATACTCGCTACTGCCCTTTCATCAATCACACTCTCGTGAAGTGCAAGCAACAAGGGAAGGTCCATTAATTAAGTCACGCAGTAACGGAGGAGGGGGGATTTGGGAAAACGTGACGATCCATACAAAAAAATTTGAAGGTCCATACAAAAAATGTGACAAGAGGGGAGGGACAAGGACAAAAGGAAAGTCCGCCAATCCGAAACCGAACACATTAAAACCAAAAGCATTCACACAGCACGTAACATCAGCAGCAAGCGAAAATTTGTTCCAAATCACCTAAACAGCGTGGCATTTAAGCTCCAGGCTCCAGCACTGCCATATCGGAACAAATATAGGACATTTTCGGAATACCAGCTACTCAAGCTAGAACAAGCAGTTACCGCTTCCGGGACAGTCTCAAGTTTATTGCAGAATTTGGGACAGGCATCACGATCTGGTCCATACCGATCAGCAGCCTGCTAAAGTTTATTCATCAACCACCCGACGAAATCGTAAAGAGACTCAAGCAGCAGTTTTCTGAAGTGCTCCAGAGCATGTTAGGCCGCTGCGCCAAAGCAGAAGTAATATTGTACTTGAAGCCCAAAGCACGTCCAATCTACTGTCCTAAGCGCGCAGTTGCATACGCTGCTATTCCGAAAGTAAACGCAGAACTTCAACAACTTCAAGACAACGGTATTGAAGTCGTTGTTCGTTTTTCTGACTGAGCAGCACCAATAGTCGTCGTTCGAAAAGCGGACAATATCTTGGTTCGTATTAGTGGAGATTATTCAACCGGACTGATTGAAGCGATCCAGTTAGACCGTGATTCGTTACCACACCCACAGACGATATCTTCGCCGAGCTAGCAGGTTCCCGTTACGTCACGCATATCGGTTTGTCAGACGCCTTTCTGCAATTCGAAATCGAGGAGGAATGTTCAAGAAAGCTATTAACGGTGAACACTCATCGAGGGTTTTTCCAGTATAACTGGCTTCCACCTGGAGTTAAGTCGGCACCAGGTGCATGCCAGCGCATAATCGACAGCATGATGGTTGGTATTCCCAGAGTCGAACCCTACTTGGATGACTTCCTTCCTCATTGCTGTTCGAACCAGAGAAGAGCGTGACCGCACTCTTCAAGCAGTTTAAGAACGAGTTCGTGAGTATGGGTACCACTTGAAGATTGAGAAGTGTCGCTTGATCATGTCCGAAATCCAGTTTCTTCGACACATCGTGGACAAAGATGGCATCATTTCAACGATCCTGTCAAGACGAAAGCCATTTTCCAGATGACGTCACCGCAAGATGTCCAGCAGCACAGGTCCTACCTTGAAGCGGTTGAGTATTACGGCCGCTTTGTCAAGCAGATGATGGATCTCAGAACAGAGCTCGAAAAAATTGACACCCGTCGTGAACGATGAGTAAAAAAAATATTCAGTGGGTACAATTTTCCTTCTCTTCATTTCGTTCTATCAGTCACGCAATATATTCGTGTTTACTATTTTGCTATGCTCAGTCATTCCGTTGTCCTCGTGTTCCACACAACTCATTCACACCACAGCAAAGTACACGGCTATTCAAGCCTCACGAGATTTTGGTTGCTTGACTGAATGTTCTTGTAACCAGTCATTCATTTTCGCGTTGGTGAGTGATTTTTTTTGCCACAGGATTTCAAGTATTCCCGAACATGGCTGAAGGCAAAGGAAGCCAAAAAGCCAAATGGCCGAAATCGCTACAGAGTTTGTGGGGCATTTGTTCGAGAAAAGGCATTTGTAGGATCGATTCGAGAAGTTTTGGTTTTTTCCACTTCATTGATTCTCCAAATGAATGACTGTTCTTTCGTCTTCACGGTAGAACGTTGAAATTGAATGAGTTTTTTTCACTTACGTACATTCACTGCTTTCTGGAACGAATGAATGATCAAAGTAATGCAAAACAAAACAAGTTGACTCATCTTGCACAAGAGATTCATGAAGGCAAATTTGTGTTTACTTCATGTACGCTAGGAACAGTGCGTGATGACTAATATTTTGACTCAGTCAGGGTGCAATTTGAGTATTGAATATGATATTTTTAAGCTCTGTCTCAGAACCCCCATGGATAATCTTCTCAATAAGGATGGAGTTGATCGGAAGAGTGCCAAAAATCTTTCCGTTGATTCATAGCCATTCTTCTGTCAGATTAACTGCTCCCTCATTCGTACCCTTCAAAGGGGATCATTGTTGCTGCCAACCCTTCAAAATATGGACTGGGAGCTGTTATAATGCATCGTTTCCAAACTGGAGAGATCAAGGCAATCGCACAAGCATGTCGTTCGTTGACGCCTGCAGAAACAAATTACGATCAAGTTGAGAAAGAAGCTCTGGGCCCGATTTTTTCTGTTACAAAATTCCACAAAATGTTATACAGAAGACACTTCATTTTGCAGAAAACCCATCAGCCACTTCTCATTATTTTCGAATCGAAAAAGGGCCTTCCAGTCTATACCGCTAATGTGCTGCAGCGCTGGGCCGTCATTCTTTTGCTTTATAACTTCGAGATCAAGCACGTTTTGACGACAAATTTTGGACATGCTGACGTCTTTTCCCGGTTAATGGAAAGCCAAAGCAAACCAGATGAGGACAACGTAATTGCAGCTGTACAAGTTGAAACTGAAATCATGTCGATTTTCGAAGACACACTACGCAATCTACCAGTAACATTCAAATGATGGCAGCTGAAACTAACAAACTTCCTGCTTTCTGCTTGACGATAGTATCGTTGTTCCTCAGAGATACTACAAAACAATACTTCAACAGTTACACAGAGGACATCCTGGCATGGGCCGTATGAAATCCGTCGCGAGTTCTGTAGCATCAATGGAGTCTCACACATTCGGATTGCAGCTTATCACCCACAATGGGCAAGCTGAACTGAACGATTTGTTGATTCTCTGAAGCAGGGACTGAAGAAATTAAGTGAACGGGGAAGCCCACCAACACTAGAGCATCTCCAAATATTCCTCTCTGTGTATCGATCGATACACAACAAGAGTTCAAGTTACGAGCGGAAGCTGTTCTTAGCAGACCTGTCAGAACCACTTTGGATCTCCTCAAGAAACCAGTTCCCGTTCCAGGTGCTATAGCTATAGCTTAGCTTAGCTTGACTATGGTTGCTGCTCTGTGATTGATCAGAATCAGTGAAATTGCACAATGAATCAACTGAATGGGGCTGGGAGTAACCGACCATTCTCACTGTACACGTTTCAGTGACTCTTTTATAATCAACTAGCTGACCCCGGTGCGAGCGTTGCTACGCCTGCAACTAAATGAATGAACATTACAAAGAACTGACGCTTGTTTTAAATGAGTTTTTTTTTTTTGAGTAATAAGGAGTTCAAACTTCTATCAGAACATTCTTCTTACCCAGACAATACACAGTTTGTGGCTTAGTTACCTGGATAATTCTCAGGATTGGTTGAAATTTGTGTATGAATTCACCATAGAAACATTTCTTGCATTCAAAAAACCCCGCATACCATTTTTGATTAGTTCTCAAGCTATGCAGAAATTTGTGTTTCATTCGTATGCGAGCCGGAAGGGGGAAGCGGTCTCAAACAATCATAAGAACCTTCCCCAGCCCCAAAAATACCTGCATACATATTTTCACTCCGATCGGTCAGACAGACAGTCAGACAGAAATCCATTTTAGTATAAATAAAAATCCTGTTTCCAATAACCCCCACATGGCAAATGTGGTTTCATTTACTTGAATAGTTCTCGATTTATGCAGAAAATTGCGTTTCATTTGTATAAGAGCCCCCCCCCCCTTTTAGAGGGCAAAGGGGTCTCAAACCACCATAGAAATATGTCTGACATTCAAAAAAATCCACATGCCAAATTTGATTCCATTTGCTTTATTAGTTCTCGAGTTATGCAGAAAATTGCGTTTCATTTCTATGGGACCCCCCTCATTAAGAGGGCAGAGTGGTCTTAAACCACCATAGGAATATGTCTCTCCTTTAAAAAATTCCACGTGCCAAATTTGATTCCATTTGCTTTATTAGTTCTCGAGTTATGCAGAAATTTGTGTTTCATTTGTTTGAGAGCCCCCCCCCCCCTTCAGAAGGCGAAAGAGTCTCAATGACCATTCATATGGGAGATCCCTCCCTCCACTTTTAGAAGGCGGAGGGGTCTCAAATCATCATAGAAACATTTCTCTTCTTCAAAAACCTCCATATGCCAAATTTGGTTCCATTTTCTTGATTAGTTCTCGAGTTATGCATAAATTTGTGTTTCATTTGTATGGGAGCCCCTCCCCTTCTCAAATTAGCATTGAAACAGTATTCATCTACAAAAACCTCCACATGCCAGATTTGGTTCAATGTGCTTGATTAGTTCTCGAGTTATACAGAATATTGTATTTCATTTGTATAGGAGCCCTCCCTTTCAGGGCGAAGAGGAATCTGAAACCATCATAGAAACCTTTCTTGCATTCAAAACCTCACACTCGCTTAATTTGGTTTCTTTTGCTTGGGGTCTCAAACCACCGTAGAAACATTTCTTGCCTACAAAACCTCCACATGCCATATTTGGTTCCATTTGCTTGATTAGTTCTCGAGTTATGCAGAAATTTGTTTTTCATTTCATGGTATCCCACCCTTTCTAGAAGCGGGAGGGCTCTTGAACTATCATAAGATGCTTTCCCGGACCCAAAAACCACTGAATACAAATTTGCAAAGCAGTAGGTATAGTTCTCATGTTTGGTTGAAATTTGTTTTATTTGTATGAGAGCCCCCCTTTTTAGAGGGAGGAGGGGCTTTGAACCACCATAAAAACATTTCATGCCTTAAAAAACTCGTCCATTCCAAATTTGGTTCCATTTGCTTGATTATTTCTCGAGTTATGCAGAAATTTGGGTTCCATTTGTTTGAGAGCACCCCTCCCCCTTCCTCCTCATATGACGGAAAAGTCTCAAATCACCATAGAAACATTTCCCTGCTTCAAAAACTTCCACATGCGAAATTTGGTTCCATTTCTCTTATTAGTTCTCGAATTATGCAAGGATTTGCGTTTCATTTGAATAGGTTCCCCCCCTTTCAGAAAGGGGAGGGGTCTCAAATCAACATAGAACAATTTTTTGTCTTCAAAAACCACCACATACTAAATTTGGTTCCATTTGCTTGATTAGTTCTCGAGTCATGCAGAATAGTGTATTTCATTTGTATCGGAGCCCTCCCCCCCCCCCCCTTTAGGATGAGAAGGGGTTTCAAACCATCATAGAAACATTTTTTGTCTTAAAAAACCACCACATGCTAAATTTCGTTCCGTTTGCTTGATTAGTTCCCGTGTTATGCAGAATATTGTGTTTTATTTGTATGGGAGCCCCCCTTTTTATGACGGGGAGGGTTCTCAAGCTACCATAAAAACCTTTTTTGCCTTCAAAAACTCACACATGCTTAATTTGGTTTCTTTTGCATGATTAATTCTCGAGTTGTGTAGAAATTTGTGTTTCATTTGTATGAGAGCCTCCCTTTCCAGTGAAGGGAGGGGTCTCAAACCATCATAAGATTATTCTCCGGCCCCAAAAATCTCTGCATACAAAATTTCACGCCGATCGGTCTTGCCGCTCGCGAGTTAAATCGTGACAAAGGAAACCCCAACTCATTTTTATTATATACTAGCTGAACCCGGTGCGTGCGCTGCTACGCTTGCAACTAAATGAAGGAAAATTTAATATAACTGGCACATTTATGATTTTTCGAAATGATTTTTTTTTCTTGGCTAAGCAGGGGTTCAAACTTCTATCAAAACATGCGTCTTATCCGAGAAACACACGTTTTGTGTTTAAGTAAGCTGGATAATTCTCATTTTTGGTAGAAATTTGTGTTTCATTTGTATGGGAGCCCTCCCTTCCAGGGGGGGGGGGGGGTGGTTTCTCAAACCACCATACAATCATTGCCTTCAAAACCCCCCACATTCCAAATTTGGTTCCATTTGCTTAATTAGTTCTCAAACCATCGCACTGGGCTAATCGCTTATAATAAAAATTTGAGTTTCATTTGTTTGAAGCCCCCCCCCCCCCTTCACAAAGGGTAGGGGTCTTGAGCTACCATAGAAACATTCTTGCCTTCAAAACCCCCCACATGTCAAATTTGATTCGATTTGCTTGATTAGTTCTCGGGTTATGAAGAAATGTGTGTCTCATTTGTATGAGAGCACCCCTTCCTGAGAGAGTAGGGGTCTCAAACAATGATAAGAACCTTCCCCAACCCCTAAAACCCCTTCATATAAATTTTCACGTTGGTCGGTTCAGAACTTCTCGAGTCTATATGGGTCTGACAGACAGACAGACAGACAGAAATTCATTTTTATGTATATAGAAATCTAGCCTCCAAAAACCCCCATATGCTAAAAAGGTTTCATTCACTTGATTAGTTCTCGAGTTATGCAGAAATTTGCTTTTTATTTGTATGGGAGCCCCCCCTCATTTGAAGTGGGGAGGGGTGGTGAAATGCCATAGAAACATTTCTTTCCTCCAAAAACCTCAACATGCCAAATTTGGCATTTGCTTCATTGGCTCTCGAGTTATGTTAAAAATAATGTTTCATTTTCATGGAAGTCTCCCCTTCCAGAAGGCGGAGGAGTCTCAAACCACAATAGAAACATTTATTTCCTTCAAAAACTTCCACATGCCAAATTTGGTTCCATTTGTTAGGTTTGTTCTCAAGTTAGGCAGAAATTCGTGTTTCATTTGTATGAGAGACCCCTCTTTCAGTAAGCGGAGGAGTCTCAAACCACAATAGAAACATTTATTTCTTTCAAAAACTTCCACATGCCAAATTTGGTTCCATTTACTTGGTTAGTTCTCGAGTTAGGCAGAAATTTGTGTTGTTTTTGTATGGAAACCCCCCTCCCTCCCCCTTCTAGATAGCGGAGGAGTCTCAAACTTCCATAGAAACATTTTGTGCCTCCAAAAACCTCCACATGCCAAATTTGGTTCCATATGCTTGATTAGTTCTCGAGTTATGCACAAATTTGTGTTTCATTAGTATGAGAGCCCCCTCTTACAGAGAGCGGAGGGGTCTCGAGTTACTTCTAGAAACATTTCTTGCCTTCAAAAACCTCTACCTGTTAAATTTGGTTCCATTTACTTGATTAGTTCTAGAGTTATGCAGAAACTTGTGTTTCATTTGTATGGGAGCCCCGCCCCCCCTACCAGAGAGAGAGGAGGGGTCTCGAACTACCGTAGAAACATATATTGCCATTAAAATCCCCGCTAGCCAAATTTGGTTCCATTTGCTTTATTAGATCTAGAGTTATGAAGAAATTACAGTTTCATTTGTCTGACAGCACCCCTTCTAGGAGAGGGGAGGGGTCTCAAACTACAATAGAAACATTTTTTGCCACCAGAAAACCCCACATGCCAAATTTTGTTCCATTTACTTGATTAGTTCTAGAGTTATGCAGAAACTTCTGTTTTATTTGTATGGGAGCCTCCCTTTCTAGACAGGGGAGGGGTCTCAAACTACCATAGAAACATTTTTTGCCTCCAAAAACTTCCACATGCTAAATTTGGGTTCCTTTGCTTGATCAGTTCTCGAGTTATGCAGAAAAATGTGTTTCATTTGTATGGGGGCCCCCCTTTTCAGAAAAGGGAGGGGTCTCTTACTATCTTACAAACGTTCCCCGGCCTCAAAAACTCCTGCGTACAAATTTTCATGCCAAACGGTTCTTCCGCTCGCGAGTTAAATCGTGACAAAGAAACCCCAAATCATTTTTATTATTATATATAGATGTAGATAGATAACGGCGCCGGTCATGTCCTTGCAATCAGGTGGGAATTGGGAAGGAACGTTAGTGTGACCTTTGCTGTTTAGGGACCGTGTTTACCTCTGCATCCCCACAAAGGAAAGGCGGTGTTTCTATATTAGTGATGTAGGGATTGATGGATCAGGATTCACCTTGATATGTGATGTGATCATATAATATAGTTCATATAATTTAAGGGACAAAAAGGATAACAACTACCTTTTTCAATCCACGTTATTAAAAGCACTTGCCACCTCTCAATTGTCTGAAAAGCCTTTGCGGGGTCGGACTGGATGGCGTTCTGCTTCTTCCAATGTATGTAAATGATATCTATCCAACCCGCCATGCTCATATGGCATTGCAGGTAAACGAAACTAGCATCGTATCTCGAACTTAACTCTTCCAACCCATCAACATTCGCTACCTTGTCGTTTTCTTCCGAATATCTAACTGCTCATTTGAACAAAATTTCCTCTACCGTAGCCATTCTTGCTGAGTTCGGATATTTTTGTTTAGTTTGTTTAGTTTAAGTTTTGTTCATGTTGTTCCGTGTTGTCAGATGATTGTTGCGATATATAATGATAATGTAAATAAATAAAGTGTTTTTAAAAAGTAAAAGTTAAAACGGTGACGTATAAAAAAAATCGATACCTTCCGCGAACTAGATGCTTTAATGGAGGTTTACCTTCAATTTGCATCGATTGATTGTGATAGCTAACGCTAATCGTCATGAAATAACATTAATGGATAAATAACTACATAAGTTGTCACGCAAATTGAGTGTACTTTCAGTCGTTTGCTTTAAGTTATTTACATTTTTTTTTTGATTGTTGCTATCTTCGTCTAAAGTCAAGTGAATTGCGGTATACTTCGCCTATAGCGCACCGCATGTCGGTGCCTTTTTTAAACATACTTCGACCTGGCAGAGAAGTCACAGTGTAGAATAAATGATAATTTTCCTACTAGTCAAATACTCAGTCTCCCAAGCAGATATCTATGAACTACGGGAGAGTTCTTTCCTTAATAAAATACACCATTAAAAGTAAATAACAATTTATTCAGTTAGTATTGTTCATTCCTAGGGGAAACTCCGAAAGATCCGCTAAAATTGTTTGAACCTTTTCGATATCTCTCTGGGCATCCGAAGGCGATTTGGCTATCACCTTACCACGTTTCTTCTCCTGTTCAGCACGCCTGTTCAGTGTGCTTACGATGGTGAATTTTATAACATCAGGCACTTCGTCATTGCGATGTTTTTCTAAGTGCTGAGCAGAACCGGTCTGCTCGCTATCATCCGGTTGATAATGGACATTGTAGTGATTCCGAAGGTCCGATAACAAACGGAATGAAGCTTCACACCTGTCACATTGATAGGGATTCACACCAAAGTGGATTTTGCTGTGCTTGACCAGGTCGTTGCTTTGGGCGAAGTTACGATCGCAGCAGGTACATTTGTAAGGCTTTTCTCCCGTGTGAGTACGTATGTGCCGTTTCAGGTGATCTGATGTTCTAAATCTGAAAAGGGACTTCGTTACTTGGTCGGAGTGTTAAGTGATCTTCAACATACCTCATATCGCAAACGTTACAACCATGGGGCCGTTCATCTAACAAATAAGGTACAATAAGTTAGTAAACTTCGTTCAAAAGCAAGTAATGAAATATTCCGCCTTACTTGTATGAACCATAGTATGGGAAAAGAGTGCGTGTTTTAAATTGAACCTTGCCCCGCAAGTCTCACATGGAAATTTCTTTTCCTTGGTATGCGTCAACATGTGAACCTTTAGAGCTCCTTTCGTGTGAAATTTCGATGGACACTGGCCACAAACGAAGGCTTTTTTATCAGAGTGACGGACCAGGTGCTGTCGCAGGCTGGGCTTGTTTCTAAATGCTTTACCACATTCTGGACACAGATACGGAGCTGTTCCAGTATGGCAGTGCATATGTTCACGCAGGGAGTAAAGCGACCTGCAACGTTTTTGGCAAATGCGGCACGCGTGGCGTAGTCCTGTCGTATGTATAAGTTTATGCTCCTCCAGCTTTTCCTCGGTGAAGAAAACTTCATCGCAACGACCACTAGAACAGTGAAATATCTCTTTCTGGTGTTTCAATTTCATATGCTTTTTTACGGCAAATGGGCGATTCATTGTTGCAGAACATCGATCACATCGATATTCCCTTGGTTTCCGGGGCTTCCCGGCAGGTGTGTTACGGTCGTTAATTTCCACATCCAATTGGACTTTGGCAGGTTCCTTCTGTGGGTCAAAGGTTCCCACGAGCACAGTTGCGAATTGTTGCTGCGGCTGTAAGACTTCTTTGGGAACCCGATTTTCATATCCAGGTGTAACTGCTGTGGTCGATAAAGAAATCTTCAGTATCTCCAACAGTTTACGATGGCTTTCTATGCATGTCTGGAGTAGATTGTAGGCTGATTCGATTTTCGACTTACAGTCGAAACAAACGGTTTGAGGCAGTAGTATGGTTTCGTTGGGAGACGACATTTGGAGATGATCACCACCAAAGATCTGAGAGCAGATAACCCTTAGCTGCTTGTGAATACTTGGTTTGTTAGGGATAGTCTCGGCAAAGATGTTCTCCGATGATGAAAACGTGACGGGCTGTGTGCAGACGCGACAAAGCTCGGAAATGTGCGTTCCCGAACTCAATTCCATAATGCTTTCTAGCTTAGTAGCAATAATGTGTACTTTGTATACTGTGCTGTTACTATTTTTCCTTCAATATGTTTGTTACTGCTGTTTATAGATTATTGGAAGACATAAATTACAACTATTAAAAACTGGAAACTTTTGGTTGTGTTTGATGTTTTCACTGTTGACTGGCTGGAAATAAAGTGACAGCATAACAAACACGCTTAGTGTAATATACTGAATCTTTGGTTATTTTCGTTTCAAACAAGTAAAAGTGATAAAAGTGGGATCTGTAGCTGAGTTTCAAGGACGCAAGTAATGCGTCCTTGATTCTCCATGTGTTCTTATGGCAATCCAATGCAAGATCACATCGGATCATCCAATAGAACACCGGGGTATTATGGTTTCAGTTGAAAACCGAATTTATCGACTAGCGACAATCGATTTTACTCTCGTTCTGTAGGTTTTACCTAATGTCCGAAGTAGTGCGCTGTATGGCGCATCAGATGCGCCGTACAGCGCACTACTTCCGACATTAGGTATAACGTACAGAGCGAGAGTAAAAACGATTGTCGCTGGTCGATAAATTCGATTTTCAACTGAAACCATAATAATAAAATTGTCATCTAACTTACTTCCGCCGAGTCAAAATAGCAGAACTAAAAAAAATCAGCAGGCGTTTATTTTACTCGCAAATTATTGTCATTAGTCATTTTTTTCTCACCACTCACAATGTTAAATACTGCGAAAACTGCTCAATTTGCAAGGTAATCTTTACAGTTTCCAAGCTCCCGTATGGCCAATTCCTTGATCAGTTCTTTAATCTCCAACAGAAAATTAGTTCAAATACTTCGATCCAAACACACCCTTCCGGAGCTTCCGTACGAGTACTCCTCCCTGGAACCGACAATATGCCGTGAAATTATGGAACTTCATCACCAAAAACATCACGCTGGCTACGTAGATGCTCTCAATGCGGCCGAGGAACAGTTGAAAGATGCCCTCGCCGGTGGGAATACATCAAAGGTTATTCAGCTAAGCCGTAGCATGCGGTTCAACGGTGGAGGTCACGTCAACCATTCCCTATTTTGGGAAAATCTTTCACCGAATTGTACCGTACCATCCAAAGCGTTGGAGAGTGGCTTGAAGCAAAATTTCTACAGCAAAGATGATTTCAAGCAGCTGATGCGAGGAGAGGTACTGGACATGCACGGCCCCGGATGGGTCTGGCTTGGGTGGAACAAGCAATCAAAGACGATGAAAGTAGTTGCCTGTGGCAATCAGGATCCGCTCGAAGCAACTACGGGTTAGTGTTTGGTGCTAACTTATGTCACAATTTTCTCATCATTTGCTATTCTTTTGAAAGGTTTGTTACCAATGCTGGGTATTGACGTTTGGGAGCATGCGTACTACATCCAGTATAAGAATGATCGTTCCAAATACTTCGATGCTCTGTGGGAAATCATCAACTGGAAGGAAGTTTCCAAGCGATACGAGAAAGTCCGTTGTCTTATCGAGAAGTAGGTGGATTGTGAGAGTCAGGCAGTAAATTTGTAATTTTCATTACTTTTATATAAAAGCCTGAGTGTATGCATTTATGGTTTGGTATGACTTTTCTTTCATAACTAAATTTATGATGATTAACGGTCCTGAACACTTGATTTGGCAATCAATGAAATCGTTTTTCCATTTTCATGTGATTTATGTCTAGACCTAGGTCTAGACTTATTCTGCGCGTAGCGTGACTCGAGAAGAGTCGATTTCGACTCACGTGACTCTTCTCGAGTCACCCTTGAGGCTGGTTTACAGTTCGGGAAACGCGTCACGGGATTTGGGCGCATGTGTTTTAAATGGAGCCCGGGATTTGAATTCCCGTGGCGGGAATTAAGTCTATAGTTTTCCTGAAATGTAAACCCATTCACGG